>JBAKGM010029407.1:0-21215 GCA_037177215.1 Asparagus racemosus
AATTTACAAAAGAAGAGCAAAAAAATGGGCATGAATAAAAAGCTTCTTGAACTCTAAGGAGATTCTATCTTACTAAGGATAAGTTGACCGAGTGATTAAGCCCGAGGAGTAATTTTTATACGTAATGACCTAAGTCCAGTTGAGTTGGATCCATTGGCTCAAAACTCGCTGCAGGTCACTTAGAAAGCCCGATAAAGTAGAGCAAAACCACCAAGGAATAAAGAAAGATATAGATAAGAAAAAAATGAGAGAGAAAAAGAATCTTTATATGTGTGTGTGTGTGTGTGTGTGTGTGTGTGTGTGTGTGTGTGTGTGTGTGTGTATTCTTGAAAGATAATTTGATCAAGAGGCTTGAAGAATTGTTTGAAATAAAGAGTTAGCATATTCTTTTCAAAACTTTTAATTAAATTTCTAAGTTAGACTTAGTTTTGTATAGCTATAATGAAAAGATTGTCTAAGAAAATTACTTTGAAGTTATGCATAAAAATATTTTTTAAGTATAAATGAACTTTAATTAGATTGTTTAAATATATGAAGTGAATTAATTTTTTATTGACTTTCTCAAATTGATAAGTTAACCAAATTTTATGGGTATATTCACTGCAAACCCTCACGAGACTACAACTCGTCCACTAGCATAACCTAGGAATTTAAAGGCTTGTTGTATGTGCTAAATATAACCATGATTTTTGTGAAAGTTAGTTAGGATTTTTTTTCTTTCCTTTTTATTTTCTTTCCTTGCTAGAGGACTAGCAAAAGTTTAGGTGAGAGGATATTTGATCATTACATTTAATTGTATTTTTATACCCTCATTATCTATTTTATTTGAATAAATATATCTATTAATAATATTTTTTATCTTAATTTGCAAGTAGATTATTGAATAAGAGCTCAAAATGAAGATTATTTTGAGCCCAAAAGATCTCTAATGAAGCTCAGAATGCCTTTATCCAAATCCCATGACTAAGTCTAGAAGCAAAAGCTCAACACTTATCATTTTTTATCAGTAATTATTAATAACTTGGCATGCAATTAAGAATCAAATCAAATCTGAAAAGAAACAAAGTGAAATTCATGTTCAGGATGGTCAACTGTAAAGAAAAGGCGATATCTCCCAATCTGGAAAAAAGAATTCAACATATTATATATGAAAATCGCCTATCTCAATAAGACAGAGCCATCAAGATTGACAGATTTCAAAATTTTCACTAATAATATAGGTTATGATAGAAATGTAAATATATATATATATGTTCAATTATTTGAAGCCCGTGCTAAATCCTAAGAAGTCCAAGAGCATTCAAGAGAAGCCCAAAAGTCTTAAATGAATTAAATACAATAGAAATGAAGCCTACGAAGCCAATCTCTCAACAATTAAATCAATAGTATAATGAAAAATCCTATGATTATGAGGGTTACTTAGGGCCTAAGCAAAATCCTATGGTTGTGAGGGTTGCTTGTGGGCCAAGACAAATCTAAGGATTATAAGAAATTCTTATTATTTATAAATAGAGTGGTCGAGTATGGTTTTGAGAGTGTGAAAATTTTTATAAACTCCTTTTTAGAAAGGAGGACCTTTAATTAGGTCTTCCAATTTATAATCTTTTTAAGTTTGCAAAAATAAAAAATTTCTTTCCTCATTTTAAATTTTCATTCTTCTTCTTCTTTGTTGATGAAGTAAAGATGAAGATTTTTCTTCAAGGCCCAACCTCTCGCAATGCAAATTTTCATTTTTCCTCTTTTTATTTTCTTAGAAACTGCATGTTTTAAGAATTTTTATTTTCTTATTTGTATTTTGGTAGGTTAGATTTAATTCGTGCTTATAGTGTAGATTTATTTCATGCTGTGTAGATTATATTTACATTTCCTTGCTCTTTTTATTTTTTTATTTTCTTGTTATTTTTCTTTCTTTGTAGTGTAATTTTAATTGTTGGTTCTTCTTTTATGCTTCATTTTCATTTTATTCTTAATATGTGTAAATATAATCTTTGAAAGATCTAGGATTGTATGAAATTAGTTTAATTTCTTTTATGGTTTGTGGATTGCTTTCTTTTTGCTTAAAATAATCATGCTTAGATAATCAACTAGAGAACTAACTGATAGAAGAATAATTTAATAATCTATACTTATCTTAAAGAATTTGATAGGTTATGCTTATGAATTCTAGAATTACTATCTAGTTGTTTCTTGTTTACATGTATAAAAATTTGCTTGGATGATAATTTGATAGATTATGTTTTCTTTAAGTGGTTTGATAATCTATGCTTAGTAAATCTAAAGTAAAATATGATAAAAAAGAGAGTAGTTGATAAATCATAATTGAAATTAACTAGTGAATTCAATTCTAGATTGCTAAGTTTCTCTGCTTGTTTTTACCTAAATTTCTCTTGATTTTAAGTTTCCACCATCCCTTAATTTCCCTATTCTTGATTTTCATTTGTGGATTTCTCTCTTTCTCCTCCTTCTTATATTGCTATTACTCTTTTTATTTTCTTCTAGTTTTCTTTTTGTATCTTTTATTTGTTTCCTCCTTTCTTCTTCTTCCCTCTTGTTTTCACTTTTATTTTTGTGACAAATCACTCTCCCTACATCTCTACACACTTTCACCATTACTGTTCTTGTCCTCATACTTCTAAGACCAATTTTAGGATTTTCCAAACACACACCTTCCTTGTGGGTTCGATATCTTTGTAAATTGCACTTGATAAGTTGTTCTCTTATAACTTTGCATGTTATTTTAAATGCATATCAGTCGAAGTAACTGTTCACATTTCCATCATTTTAATTGCCCACTTAACCACATCTTGGGTATCACGACAATGCGACGTAGCAATCGTTGGTTGGACCTTCTTTTCTATAAAAAGAGGATAAGTGATATTTGCTTATTGTGTGCAGCTTTCTTCTTTGCTTTCCTACTTCTTTGTCTCTGCTTCTTTGAATGCCCATAAGGACGTCTAACACTGGCGTCAAACCTTCCAAATGCTCTTGTTGATCGGTAAAGTATGAGGGGCGGGGGTGCCTGTGACTACTCTGGTGATAAAGCTGTTATGGGAGCAAGTTCAAGACTTGGAGATTGAAGTCGGGAGCCTTCGTGTTGTGCTAAAGAAGTTCCAGGATGAGTTTGAGATCCTCTTAGATAACAACAAGGGCCTACTTTGCATTGTGAACAAGGTTGAGCACGAAGCATGGGATGTCAAGTGTGGGGTTAGTGACATGTTCGCCACCATCAAGAGTTACAAGCATCACATCAAGTTCTTGGGTAGAAGCCTTGCTGACATCTCCTCCGATGAAGATAATGGTGAGCAGTAGCTTCGGCGATAGAGTGCTTGGGTGGTAGCCTTGCCGTTCTTTTGGTCTTTTTGTTATTTAGGCCACTTGGTCTAGAATGGTTGTCTTAATGCTTTTTTATTTTGTGCCTGTTAATATTGTCTTGATGTAGAGACTTTGTCTTCTAGTCGACTTGCCAGCGACAGAGGACCTAAGGCTCCTGAGCATCCTCACTATGAAGATAAGCCCTTTCACCTAAATTTTTGTGACATCTACCGAGTTTGCCCCTATTAATGCTCCCTCATTACTTTCCCACATCTTATTCTTCCTTGGGCTGGTAGTATCTGGTGTTGATTTCACTGTTTGTGCTAGCCTTGCTGATTCATATCTAATGGTGACCTCTTGTTTAATTGCAGTGACATTATCCGAGGCACCCCAATCTGACGACAGTCAACTTGGTTCAAAGGAAGTTAAGAGGATTTCTAATTACGCCTGCTTTAGTGAGTTCCCACTTCTTAGTACTGCTGACCTTGAGTTGGAGAGAGCAGTATTGCATCCTAATCCTTTGTAGCTCTGGACCATGATCAATATGGGTGATATTTTTTCAACTGGTCATTCCTCTTTACTCACGCAGGCTTATTTGTTCGGGTATGAGCTGACATAGTCAAACCCATCAGAGACATCTTGTCAGTTACATACCATGGATGGTGTGGAATTCTATCTCTGGTGTTGGATTGCTACCCTTCACTTTCTTATTTCTAACCACTTGCTTGTCCTCCATTGATGTCCTGAGACGTCATGCCTCTCTACCCTTGGCAATTGCTAAGGGTGTTTTTTATGCGATAGGCTAGAAGGATGTGGGTTTGACCCACCTCGAGGGTCTACACCCCAGTGTTTTTTTAGAGTTACCCACAGATGAGGATACGACACGATTGGGTATCTTTTGAAAATCAATTCATCGATGTCAAAGGGGACTACCATTGTCTTATTTTTTGTTTTCAAGGGTGGGTCTTCTCCACTCTTGGACAATGGTGGGAAAAGTTGTTGTCCTACGTGATGATCCATTTTGAGGAGGCGTTGTAGCAACTGAGTCTCTATTCTACTGTGTGAGCCACACAACATAGGCTCACCACAATCTACCAGAATTTCTTAGGAGTGTTAAAGTTATATTATCTTGATTCTAGCACTTTCTTCACTCTAAATGGGAAGCTTTGCATTGCTCTTCACAAGATGTGGGTGGTTTCTAGACTCCCTCTAGGGGAACACCCATATGAGGAATATGTTCCTACTGCGGACCAGCACTGTTACTTGTAGTCCCTTCATGATGGTCACTATGAAATATATCGGGAGCTAAAGTGCCACTACCAGATATTATAAAGAGTTAAAATATATTTCTACCCAAGCTAATGTTTAGCTTGGATCTAAGAAGTGAACACCCATAAGCTAAACACTTCAAATGGGCCTAATCTCGAGCGCACAGTAGGTTGTAGCGAAGTTCGCTTAACAAAGCATGCGAACCTCACCACGCAGCCTATCTCGACTCGACCTGACCAAGTTCACGAGAACTAGTGGACTACCAATTCACACCTCAGGTCGAGTCAAAAGGCTTCAATAGTTAGCCAAATTAAGAGTTGAATTCTGTGCTAAATTCAGACTCACAAACGAAGTTCGCCAATCAGTGAACTTTGCTCACAACCCAAGTGGCCACATCATCTACGACTCCAAAGAAGGCTTATCCACATTCAAACATGCCTTGCCTAAACGTCTTCAGCGAGCCTCGCTTAAACGTCTCTAGCGAGCCTCACCCAAACATCTTCAATGAGCTTCGCCGAGTTGATGAACCCTGCCAAATAGCCGTTTGAGGGCTATTTTCAAGAGAATAACTGTTCCCCACTATATCCTACTTTGATGGCCACTTAATCTATAATTAAAGGCCATTAACTCTCTTTTAGCCTATAAAAGAAAGGAAGATTGCTTATTTTTGAGGATCAAATCATATAGAGAACAACACACATGCATAAAGAGAGATTATTAATCTCGCACTTGCGATTCTATTGAGTAGAGGTGTTAAGAGAAGGCTGAGATATCTTCGAAGTGACTAAGTTCTCATCAACATTAAAAGACCCATCATCTTAGTCAGTGCATCAACGGAATACAAGATCGACGTTCTATCGGCACAAAGAAAAGAACCCCTAGGAAATATATATTTTTCCTTAATTTTATTGTAAGTCATTTAATTGTAATCTGTGTCAATTACAATATAAAAGACTTGAAATAGATATATTGTGACATGAAGAATACTTAGGCTGAGTACCTATTTAACCAGCCTCTTGGCAGTGTAGTTGGTTGGCGACTGGTCCAGAATTTGACTCTGAGGTCGCATCTCACATGAAAGCAAGCCGACAGGGTCGGTTTTCTTCGTTCAGAAGTGAACATGGGAGTTGCCACCATCAAGCATTCCATGGGTTGAGTGTCGATGCTACCTTGGCTGACTTCCTATCAATTTGGTTGAAGAGGTGTGTCATTCTACACAAGGCGGTCCACCCAGAGGTGCTCTTTCTTGCAGTGATGATGATCTACAAATAGAGGCTAGGTCTACTCCCTACCATGATTTGTAGCATCCATCAGGGACTATGGACATTGGTTGCTCATTATTGTGGCTAGCCTCAGGGTACGACGACCACTATGGTCGACTTGCCTTACTTGTACCTAATTGTTTGGTTAGTAGACCATTGCCAAGTATTGATTAATCTAGCTAGAAAGACAAATATCAGCATGCCTTTGTTGCAAGCATATAAGAGGGCCAAGTGAAATTTGAGTATCCTCGTGTGATTTGGGAGAAACTAGATGGTTAGGGATACTTCAAGTTTTATCTTGTCTTCACAAAAATGGAATATGATGTGGCCTTTTAGAGTAAGTTCGAGGATCATGGGGATCTCCAGTCTGAGCTCCTGCCCACTACTTTGTCTTGGTTGATTAACATTTGCCCCACCCATCTAGTCTTTTGAGTGAATGACATTTGTTATCTAGAACCTTATCTGCTGAGCCACTTTGCCTGAAAATTTGGCTGTGGTCATATGTGTGTGGGTAGTTCAAACCTAAATTTCTAACATCAGGGTAGTTTAGTCAATGATGTAGGGCATGGCACCATTTTGCCTCAGGTCCAAAGATTCCTTCACGCTCCCGAGATGAATGTCACATGTCATGACCTCATATTCTATTAGGATAGGTATAGCATGGTGAGGGTGTCGTACCCAAACTATGAGTAGTTTATGTCGTGCCTTGCCCATATTATTGCCTTCTATGTGAAGGAGTCTGAGAGAGATGGTTGCTGCAAGGGATTGAAAGATTATTAGTGCATAACTCATTAGGATATTCGACAGCTCATGTCAGATGCATGTGGAGTAGATGTTGGGGGCCTTAGTATGGCCCAACGGGACACTTTAATCAATGGCACAGACATACACATTCCCCGAAGGGATGGTTCCATGTAGAGGGACTTAGCTCGAGCCACTCGTGACAGTAGTGCACCGATGCACTTCCATTCTCTTGCTAGGATTACCATTATTGAAGATCACGCTCGAGTACCTCCAAACGCAAGGAGCGTGGGTTTAGTGTAGGAAAACATTCCACTATTCCTAGCCAATCTGATTCTCATTCGAAGAGGAAGCGAAGCCGGAGGTAGCCGTCTCCTTTCTCTTTTGTGTGCAACATTTATACCATGGCTTCCTTCTGACTATTTAACTTTGTCTCCAAAGGACTCATGTGGTAGTGAATGTTCGAATGATAGGATGAGGAGTGAAGTTGATGACTGTGCCACGCTAGGTAAAGAGCATTCTTGATATGTGTGGCCTTCTATCCTCCAAGAATTCATGTTTCACCCCGGTATTATACCTTACTTGCCGCTAGACCCATCATTACTTCCTGGTGTAGGGTCTACAACTTCTAACCCTTTTGTCCATCACTTCAAGCCTAGGGCACTCTGGAGTTCCTCAGGCAGTGGGCTAGTCCTTGAGGGAGAACTGGCATTGGCAGCTCTGTCTACTATGGGTGGAGGAGCATCTAGCATCGGGGAGCTAATAGCCTTGGTGCTATTTTACGGTAGGTTCCTACTTGTAGGGTGTTGGCTTGTGAATTCCTTAACCCGTAGTTTGAAGTACCAAAGCATCTTAATATTCATCTCTTTGCTAGATTTGTATTCAGACATGGGGATGAGTTGCCCAAGGCTTACCGGTCAAGAGGAACAGGTCAGAGCATCCTTTGTTACCTCCACCATGTCGCCACACTGCAGTTTGATGTTAGTACAGATGAACCTCCTAGCAAGGGGGTTGACCCATCGAGCATGTCCCCTCACAATGTCAGTGTGGGGACATGAGATAATGTGGGGCCAGGGAGCACTCCTAGTGTAGCCACGCCTATTGATAGGGGAGTGGTGTCCACGTATCACTCTAGTGAATGTGATTTGGTAGTGACCTTTGTGACCACCTTGGCAGAGTGAGTTCTAGAGCTAGGTCCACGTATTAGGGTGTCCTTAACATTCCTTGTAATTATTGCATGTTCTAAGGTCATAGTAGAGGCATGGTCATTGGTGCTCCTGCTTGTACATATTTTAGGATCACCCCCAGCTAATTCTGTCTTTCTTGAGGCAGCATATATCATTACAGGGTTCAATCCCCCAAGGACTACCTATGTTGTGGCTCCATTACGTCTGAGGCTGGAGTTACCTACATTTCCTCCTTCGGTAACTAGTGACAAAGGGGCAAATCGCCAGTTTGCAGCCGATGGATAGATGCTTTTTATCATGACTTCAGGCAGTGTCTTATGGTTGTGACCAAATGAGCCTCCTTCGAACTCAAGGAACTGCTTCACATTTTGAATGGTTGTCTGAATAACTTTGAGGTCGTGTCCTACCCTAAAGTGGTCACTGCTCTTGAAGGTATTCGAGATGAATTTATTGCTAAACTGGTGGCTTGGCTAGACTTAGAGGCTTTGGGTGCGGATGAGCTTGCACAAAGTCTCTGTGAGTGACTAGTCTCCAACATTCAGGGGTGAAGAGCAAGAGCAAAAGAGAAGGCCTTGACAAATGCTTTGGTTGTAAGAAAACTTCGATCTCAAATGGATTACAATTAGTGTTCAATGGATCTCTAAGAGGTGGAGATGGAGGCGAATCTGGTCTAACAATCTAAATAGCAGCTCGCTCATTGGTAGTCTATGCTTGAGAACACACGAAAGCACCTACTTGATGTACAAGAGGAGGCCAGGTCTTTTACCGAGGAAAGTCTTAGACTTCAGGGCAAAATTTTAGTTAGGAGGAGGGAGATTGGCGAAGCTTAAGCTGAGCTCAAGGGATTTGCTTGTGTGGAAGACTCTTCCCTTCACCAACGCATTTGTCGGCAGTGCAGAACTTTAGGAATTAGTTGACTATCCGTGAGGAGGAGCTATGAGCCAAGTCTGGGTTGTGAGGCTTGGGGTTTTTAGTAGTTTTTTTGTTGCCATATAACCTTGCTCATTAATAGAAATATTGAAAGTTATCATTGACATCATGGCTGATCAATAGTGCTTGATCATAGATTTTAACTAGTACACATATGCACATACGTATGTGTATTTTTTGTTATTTCAAAAAGGGCCTTTGGACTGTACAAAAGAACAACCTCCGAAACTACAGACCTAACTATGAAGACTACCATAATATGGGTGGTAATGGGTAGTATCTCTTCAAATGTTGGCCACTGATTGGGAACATTTGTACATTACCCTACCCATTGATGCGGTGACATCGCTGTTCAAGTAGACCGAGTCCACTATGAACGGCCCTCCCCATTTCTTGTTGAATTTCCTTCACGAATTGTGCATGGAAATTATGGATTGTTGCCTGGCCAAGACCGTGTTACCCTTCTAGAATATTCTCTTCTTGACTTTCTTGTTGAAGGCTCAAGAGATTCATTCTTGGTAAAGCTCGATGTGTTGCTAAGTAGCCAAACACTTTTCATCCAATGCTTCCAGTTCTCAAAGGCGTAGATGGGTCTTGTCTTCTGAAGTCATTCACATCATCAAGGCAATTCGGACTGATGGAATCTAAAGTTCCAACGGGATGATAGCTTCACATCCATAGACTAGTGTGAACGGGGTATTTCCCATTGGGTTCCGCATTGTGGTGAGATAGGCCCATGGGCAAATAGCACTTTTTGTCCCAGTCACGCTTATTTCCCTAGGCAAAATTTTTTATTTTCTTGATAATGGTTTTATTGAAGGCCTTGGGCAACCCATTAGCCGCAAGTTTTTAGGGGTAGAGGCCACATCTTTGAACCTGAATTTCTTGTAGAACTGTCCATAGGCATGACTAATGAACTCAGGACCATTATCATAGATGATCCGTTTGGGCATGTCGAAATAAGATATCACATGGTAGTTTAGGAAATTGACCACCTTCCTAATTTTAATCTCCTACAGTAGTACCGTTCGGCCCACTTCGAGAAGTAGTCAGTTATGGCTAGGATGAATAGATGTCCTCTGATGGATGGAGATTGATCAGACCGATGTTATCCATTCCCCATGTCTGGAATGGCCATGAGGACATGGTTGGATGGAGATATTCTAAGGCCTGATGGATGAAGTCAGCATGATGCTAACAAGCAGGGCAACATTTTGTGTTCTCCATGGCATTAGCAACCATCATGGGCTAATAGTAGCCCAACCGGCTAAGTCGTTCATGGAGGTTAGATCCTGGTTGATGAGCCCCACACGTACCTCCATGGGCTTCCCTCACCACCTTCTCGACCTCTTTCATAGACAAGCACCGTAGGAGCACTCCGTCAAATAGAGATTATAGAGCTTCTTCGTGCATGCATCATAGTAGAACCTCACTGAATGTCTTCACACTGACTTGGGTTCCTTCAGATCCTCTAATAGGATCCCATGGAGAACATAATCAACGATAGGGAATCGCCAATCTTGACCCCTTGTGATAGCCATTGTTGTGCTGGCTCTAGCAACTTTGAGCATTTCAGGTTCTAGTTTTGGGCAATATAGGTGCCGACTGCCCACCATCACATCTCAATGAGCCTTAGAAAGCACTGCAAGAGTTGTTGCTAGTCCTACCAATACATTGGCATATGCGTTTTGTGATCTGACTATGTGTGTGACACTGACCTCTCAGAACCCCTTCATCATCTCCTTTGCTTTGTTGTAGTACGGGAGTAGGTTTTCATGTTTTACTACATACTTTTCAATGATCTGCTTGAGTATAATTTGTGAGTCCCTCTTTGCCTCGAGGCATTCTACTCCTAGCTCTCTCACCAATTCCAGTTCAATCAGTGGTGCGTTGTACTCGGCCACATTGTTAGAACATAGCTTGGTCAAGGAGAAAGATCGCAGGAGGACATGTTTGTTGGGTGTGACAAATACCACCCCAATCCCTACTACGATGCGTCCATCGAGCCTCACTCTGAAGGCCCCATCAAACCACTCTTGCCAAATCTATTTGTGAGTCACGACATTGGACTCGTAGACCTCATCCTAGATTTCTTCATGAAGTTTTAAATATTTAGGTACCGAAGATCTACTAAGAAGTCGACCTTGATTGCTTTTTAGGGCACAAACTCCATCTCGTACTGAGAGAGTAAGATAGCCCACTTTTCTAACCGTGAGTTAAACGATTCAGGTTTTCTCATGAGGATCCAGAGTAGATTCATCCGGGACACTACTCGGAATGTTTGTTTGACCAAATAATGTTACATATTTTGCATTGCCAATATGAGGGCCAGACATTTCTTCTCAATCGAGTTGTATTAGTGTTCAGCTCCCACCATTGTACGGCTATGGTAGTATATGACCTATTCATGCCCTTGATCATCATTTTGGGCTAACATGGTGCCTAGCGAGTGGTATAAAGACTTCACATATAGGATGAATGACTTTCCCATGGTTGTGGCAAGTAATACTGGAGGAGCGGTAAGTAAGCCTTGATCTCATCGAATGCCTTCTAACACGCTTTGTTCCACACAAAGGAAGCGTTATTTGTGCACTAATTTGGCAAAAGGTTGGCGCTGACTAGAGAGATTTGAGATGAACCTCCTAATGTGTGCCAGCCGACCTCGGACACCTTTGAGTTATTTGAGGTTTCTTAAGGGTGGAATTGCCAAGATGCTTTTACTGTATCTAGGTCAACATGGATACCTTTGGCTGTTACGATGAACCCTAAGAATTTACCATTAGACACACCGAAAAATGACTTGGCCGAGTTCATCTTGAGGTCATGTTTTACATGATGTCAAAAGCCATCTTCAAGTCATGCATGTGATCCTCCTTTCACTTGCTCTTGACCACAAGATTATCCACATAGTATTCTATAGTTTTTCATAGATGCTCACTGAAGATCTTGCTTATTACCCATTGATATGCTACTCTGGCATTCTTTAGGCCAAATGGCATGACCATGTAGGGACAAATCCCTCTCGGGCTACTGAAGTTGGTGTGCTCCCAATCATCTTCATGCATCTCGATCTGATTGTAACTAGCGTATCTGTCCATGAAGGGCAAACGTTCAAAGCCACATGTATTGTCAATCATGATGTCACTGATCAGCAAAGGGAACCTGTCTCTAGAACACACCACATTCAGATTAGAGTAGTCAGCACAAACCTAAATAGTGTCATTCTTCTTCGAGACAGCAACAATATTGGATACCCACTTTGGCAACTACACCTCCTTGATGAACTTAGAGTGAAGAAGTTTTCGAACCTCCTTATCAATGTCCTGTATCATAATTGGACTGAACCGTCATTGAGATTGTATGACTAGTTTTGTGCTAGGCTTGATCAATGTCTTGCACCATACTTGTATTGAACCATCATTGAGGTTGTATGTCTATTTTGCATTAGGCTTGATATTGAGGTGCTAGATGTCTATGTCCCAGTTGACACCCAGCATGTCCTCATAAGTCCAGGTGAACACATTGTTGTACTCCAGTAGTAACGCGATCAGATCTTGATGCTCATCCGAGAAGAGACTAGCGCTGATGAAGATAGACTCACAAGTAGTTTTATTACTCAAGTCTACTTTCTCCATTTTGTCTTCAGTCAGGGTTCCCATTGTTCAAATCAGGCTTCCCACTAATCATCTAGCCCACTAATCATCTAGCTGTTGGGCCAAGAAAGGTACATTATTATTGTAGTCAAATGGCTCAGATTCTTCCTCGTTATGGTTGACCGACACCATATTTATTAATACCTGGTAGAAAGTCGGGCCTATGCTGGCATCCAAATCCCACATATCTATCTTAGAAGAATGGTCACAGACTTGACCAGGGGAGTCTCAGTCTGGTACCGATGCTTCTGGCGTCTCATACCCGAGTCCCCTTTTCATCTTGCAATAATAATCTTTGACCCTTTCCCTCAGGATGAAGGGCTTCATTAGCGAGGCACGACCCTTTCCGAAGCCTTGATGTGCATCAAGGTCATACCCCTAGTGTCACATTATATTCTAGATCTAGAGGCATAGTGGTGAAACTGTGGGACTTCCTCATCGCACTCCTCATCAGAGGTCCAGTCAGAAGTTAGTCCGACCTTCTCGAAACATATCGTTGTTTGATTCTTGAACTTAGTTGGTACTAGTAAGCACACATCCCACTGATTTTTATCCTTCGATCACCCAAACTTGGCCCAATTATAGATATATGGAGTGACAGGTTAGAATTCAACAAAAACAATTTCCCTTAGGCTATTTCTCAGTCATCAATAGCATTAGTTACACATGAAGAGTAATCAAAATGGACAACCTTGTTAATGATCATTACACTACTATTGACATTACACTACTATTGACGATGGCGTGATTACATTTGTGCACATAGTTTATTACATTGGGTTTAACGACCAAAATCGAATGATTGTTCTATTTGTTGCTTGCTTCCGGGGCGTCTTCGAGGCCCTCAACAACAAGCACATTTGCCATGTTGTCTTCGAAATGATCTACTTGCTAGAGCTATGCATCAATGTAGTAGATCTCGAGTCCTCTAAAGAGTTGCTAGTCCGCATAGACTGTGCGCTCAATCCCATCTAAGTCATTGTACATGATGCACTGAAGAAATGTATACAGGACGAGTACATTATCGTGGATCCAGGATAGACCCAGGAGAATGGTATATGATGGTTCAACATTGATAAAATAATAGGTGACGTCTGACCTGAGGTCGCCAATTCACAGTTTGAGCTTTATCTTCCCGAGTGGGTCGCTGCTATCAGCATTGAACCCAAAGATTTTAGTATCGGTGTGGCAAAGTTGTCACAACGGTATCTGAAGGAAGTATAACATATTTCTCCTAATGATGTTGATGGCCGACCCAAAATCAAATTGCATGCATTCTGTCTTTAATGAGCCCAAGTATCTCATGAAATAGAGTGGCCTCATGTGTTTTATGGATGGTATGAGCATGTCCCTCTTGGAGAAAGTTACCACAGGGAGGTCCTTCTCCACCCAGTGACAATGTGTGAATGCATGCTCTTCGAACCCTTCCTTCAAGGGTTGGAGCTAGGTGAGGTAGACCATCGAGGTATTCAAAGCTTCTTGTAGTGCCATCTTCGCCTGGGGGCTAGCTGAAGAAGCTCCCAAAGTGCCACTCTAGTAAATAAGTTAACTAATTGAGTCAAAATATCAAAGGGGTGTGATCGACTAGGCCCATATCTATCATTATTTGCTCTTAGAGCTACAGGAGGTGGTACCATCACATGGTTTGTTGCCTAGCTGTTGGGTGGTGCTTGTCGTCTTTCTTGGTCAGCCTAGTCGTATTGTCGATGGAACAACATGCCAATCCTGAGCCCTTCTTTCACATTTTGAGTCGGCACCTCAGCTTCTCAGATTGCCTTAACTTTCATCTCCTCTTCCTCAGCCCCGATGAATGACAAGAGAGCCTCATCTTCAGAGTCTATGTCACTGTAGAGGATCATCATAGTACTACATACTTTCTCTTTGCCCTTTGCGCCCTTTCGGTGTGCCTTGGTAGAGGCCTACTGTTTTTCCTTTACGAGGTTGATATGCACCACATAAGTTCACCACTAGATAAGGGGAAAGGAGTCAGCTCTCTGGTCTGTTGCCTGTAGCGGTCACGGTTGATGATCTTGATCTTTGCTTTTGGGATTAGTACTATCCCATAAGCAGTGATTATAGTAGGTAGGTTCCTAAGTGTACAGACATCATATTTGCTGAGACCTATTTCTGATCTTCCTTTAACTGTAGGGAACAGAACTCATGCATCATCTGGATCTTCTCTCTTAGCATGATGTAGTCCTCCATGGGGTGCCCTATTAAGTAACTGAAGATACAAAGGGCTGTTCGTGCACCCTTCCTCTTCAGGCTTCTTGGATCTCCCAAGTTGAATGTGCCCTCCCTTGATGAGGGTTTTGGCTACTTCTATGATTGCTTCTAGCTTGTAGACATACACTTAGTCAGGATCCAACTCAAATTAGTTTCGCCGTTGTGGTTAGCCTTCGGTCTGATAATGTCCTGGTGGACGCACCTAGTTTTACGTTGTGTTAGCGTTGGGATGGAAATTATTATTCCCATTTTGATTTTTGTTCCTATTGTTATTCTACTATCTGGGGGGTTGTGGCTATGGCTGTGGTGCATCAATTGCCATTACCACATTGGCTTTCCCTTCTGGGTGCGGTCTGCCGGCATTGGGTTTGCCTTTGCCCCCACCACTGTTCACCTCATCGGGCATGTCACTAAACCATATGGCCACGACTTCAACCCTCTCAATGTTTTTGATTAGTTTCTTCTAGGTTTTAGATTCAATGACGAACTTCTTGGACATTGCATCCTTTCATGATTGAGTCAGTGGAACCTTTTATGTAGGTCTGGACCTTCTCACCTGGCTTGTAGACTTCATTCTTCACTCTTTGATAGGTTATCTTAGAGTCAATTTTGTGAAATATTTTGATGAACTTTCTCTTCAAGTCCTTCCACGAGTTGACAGAGCATGAGGGTGAGCTCTCAAACCAATAGAAGGCAGGCCCTTTGAGAGAACTGGTGAACATTCTCACCATGATGATATCAGTTCCCAAACATAGTTCGGTTTGCACTTCGAATGGCAGAGGTATTGTTAGGACAACTCAATTCCACTGAAGCTCTGCACCGTGACATGGTATGCCATTCCAAAAAGGGAGGTTCCATCATTTAGCTCTCCTGGTTCTTCGTAAAGAGTCCACCTCAGTTGTCAATTTGGTCAATATTGTTGTCATGCTAGAGTCAGCAATTATAATAGACTTGTGGTGTCATGTGCTAACATATCGATTCGACTACTCCTCCTGATGGGCGAGCTATCCATTGTGGGGCATATGTGTGGTCTGAGCAATGGTGGCACATGTTCCCCCAATGACGAGCTGGTTAGGCACCCTAGTCGACTCATGGTTTAGAAGAATAGCTTCTAGGGTACCATTGACATGGATCTCAGAAGGGTCCGCTATTTTCTCTAAGTTAATTGTGTCTCTCAACAATTGAGAATCCTGATGGAAATTAGCAATTTCTTGCTAGGTTCTGGCATTTAGATTCATCAAGGAGTGGTTCATCTACCTTTGGCCATCGACCATCATCTGCATCTTCTCATGCATGTGCTTCATCACTGTTGCCTAGCTCAGGATTGTTTTTATTATTTCTTAGAGATTGACCTCCTCATATGGATCAAACAGTGATTCAGAGCTCTCACCAGCATCTGGGATCGATGTCTCTTTGTGCTTCATGCTGGCCTCTCTGAGAAGACGCCATGTGAACTTTGAACCGTTAAGAACACGGTGAAGGCAGTGTGTTGTGGAAGGCATAGGTTGAGTGTTCATCTCTAGGCACTTTTTCATACACATGATTTGTGATATGAAGGGCTTGGGCCCATTACATCAATCTGCTCATCTTTGAGCGAGTCTAATATGCGAGTCCCTTATAGTAATCTGAAAACTACTATGGTTTCTCTCAGGTTCCCATTTGCAGTTCGATTGGTTCTGGGCATTAGATCTATCACATGAACATGAATGGCTCTTCTTCCTTGTTGATTTTGACCACATGTTTTTGGCAGTGTCGCCTCCTTTTGGGCCAGATCTACGCGAGACCCGTAGATAGTCACCCATAAATAAATGCTTTTAGGGATTGAGTCTCCATTTCATGAGATTAAGTCGAACCTTTGGCGTGAGGGCCCATCATGCAACATGGGATGTGCCCAATAGTTACAACATGGTATGGGCAGTGTTGAGGGATGGCGGTTAATGAGTAATGGTAGACTACATGCTGACAGCTAACTTCCACCACCCCCCCCCAAGAGGGGAGTTGAGGAGCTTCAACCTCAAGTAGCTTCGGAGATCGGCGACTAGCTCGGAGCTCACTACCCCTCTCAGGGAGGGAGACCTCACTGTCCTTGGCTCTAATCGTGTGTGGATCTTGAATCTAGATGGAGTAGGGGTCACTTTGGTTTGTTCATCTATTTTGGCCTGCATGCGGGCTCTCTTTCTTGCATATTATGGGTAACGATTTGCCATTCTTCATCTTGCTGCTCAAACGAGTTCACATATGACAACCAAACCTCTTTGCAGCACCTTGAACCTTTAACAATGTTGGATGTGACAATCACGTGAGTGGAACTTGACTTAGCTTGACATTTCACGAGGATTGGTGATGTGTCCTCACCAGGTTGGCCATTCGTAGGATGATCAGAGTCAAGGGAAGCCAATTTTGGTTTTGAATGCTGCATTGGGCAATGTGCGGTTTTGTCATGCTCAAGAGTCGAGCTCTCTAACCTTTGGGAAGAGGTCCACTAAGTCCTTGATGGAGACTTGGTCATCTTGGCATCGGTGGACATTTGACTGTAGCCTGGTGTAGGTGTTTCGGCAACATTGTGGTTGTTTGGAGCTTCCTTTGGTACTAGGACATGACTTTCTCGTTAGAGGAGAAGTCGCTCCCCAGTGGAGCCGCCATATATTTTCAGTCAAAAAAATCACAAAAGGTTGAGACAATGAAACAGTCATCCTCTTTTGTTAATCTCTCTTGAGAAAAATAATAAATAAAAAGTGATGTAGTGCTTCTTAGTTAAACTAGAGATTCTGGGAAGCTGTGCCTGTAGAGATAAGTGTTGGCTCTGTATACCATACAGGTGAGATAATACTATCTTTTGAGTTTATTCGATGAGGTTGAACTAAGTCGCTAATGAAGATTCTCGAAGATGAAGGATGGATTTTTCATTGGGGATTTGTCGTAACGAACAGATAGAAGGAGAGCTAAAGGCGATCAGAAGATCACGTGCTACTTGTCCAGAGATGAATGGGCTTTACAAAGTAGATTCTCATCTTGTGTGATTCGAGCTTTGGGCGGTTTAGGACTGAACATATTCTCTCATTTCTTTTCATTTTTGCATTTGCCTCCCTCTTTTTCTTTAGTATAAGGATGTATATATCATTTTTATATTACCCTCTGCCAGGAGTTTCCTTGCATGCAATGTCGACCTTGCTACCATCTATTTGAGTCATGTCACCCTCTTCACTTTGTCGAACTTCATTAAATGCATCGTGAAAGGGAGATCTAGTAGATCTAGCATGTCGTGATGATCTCCGCCTTTAGTCACTTCACATTAAATGCAACGTGGCCTCCACTTACATGTCGTCGGCAAGTAATCATGATCATTATCACTTCTCCATCCTTATATTACATTGTGACTACTCAGCCTAGTGCGGGCGACCTGAGCGACACACTGGGTTTTGAATAGTGTGTGCCTTGGGACCATGCGCTTTGGTTTACGTGCATCATTAGTTTGTCGAAGTCAATGCGTTGAGTGAGTTCTTGTCATTAGACAATTGGGGGAGAGGTCATTTCGTGTCAGTGATAGCCTATCATATAAAAGGTTCACAAGGCCTAGACCTATAGAGTAGCTTCATGCCTATCTCTACTTGGTCGGCTAACCGAGTTATGTGTTGTGAATGGTGAGTTGGTCAAAGTGCTTGGAACATATGAGTCAGCTTTGTGGGGAAAATCTAGGCTCGGGTCGGTCATAGTGTCTCCAGATCAGTTTTTATATCTTGGCCTTTCTATTTCTTCAACTATCTCACCACTTCTGGCATGATCGGGCATCCCTTAAGGTTCATTTCGGAGCATCATTCATTTGCTGGCTTGGTCAGTACTTTTTGATTGCCTACATCTACATAAATGAGCTCCACAGAACATAGAGTTGAATCTTTAGATAGAGATTTGACTCTTCCTTGCTGTGTTTCGGTGATGTCTAGCTTCCTCCAGAAACCTTTCGTATGCCTCTTCATCAAACTTGATGAATAAAGTATTGATGAGTAATCTCATCATATTGTGACATGATGCTCTCCTTTGAAGAAAACTCCAGTCCCAACAAGCGTGACATCTATTTTCTATACAAATCTGGCGATGTGGACATCCTCGTGACTTGGGCTTCCAACAAGTAAAGAAGGGATCTAGTCTGCTTACTCCTTGTTTTTATTTAGGTGAGTTCTTGATCGTGTGCCGATGGAGATAGATTGTGATCTCCATAGACTATATAACAAGGTGGAAGGTGTTGACATCATCCCTTAGTGAAGCTAGCACCTTGGAGGGAAGTAGATTGACCCAAAATGAAGACCAAAAGTTGCTCTTTTCCCACTTAGGCTTGTTTGCAAGCCCTCGTGTAGGAAGAAGATAACTCTAACTAAGGGAGTAGTTGCTCTTGGGTGTACTGTAGAACCCTGTAAGAGGACAGAACTCCTTGAGAAGTAGTAGTAGCTCTTGAGTGATAGAAGTCCTAATGAGCAAACCTCGATAGAGAGACAATAGTCCAATAAGAGAACTCCAATGAAGAGAGTGTATGTCTTCAAGGAACCGAAGAGAACCTAAGGAGCTCTCTAGAGGAGAAGCAACCCTGCGGGAGCAGAGGTTGCTTCACCTCTAGAGAGCTCCTTAGGTTCTCTTCGGTTCCTTGATCTTAGCCATGTGTAAACATGATCTTAGCCACGTGTAAACATGCATTGGTCTATTTTCTAGCAAGTTTTGATCTGATTCTTGCTCCATTTTACGTACGGAGCCTTGTGATAAAGCACCTTGAGGCTCCTTTTGGGTTCATTCGAACATGTGAAACCCCTTTTGGTCACTTTAGAATGACTGTCATACGTGTGATGTGTTTCCTAACTTTGTGCGTCCTTAGCACAGCATGATCTTAGTCACGCATAAACATGCCTTGGTCTATTTTCTAGTGAGTTTTGATTTGATTCTCACTCCGTTTTATGTCCAAGGACTCATGACTTTACGCCCTTGGCTCTTTTTAGGTTCAGTCTGACATGTTGAACCCCTATTGGTCACTTTAGAATGACCGTTATACCCCTGCGGGTCTCCTCGTAGCGTCATAGGGTGCTTGGTTGGCGGTTCAACATTTTTACCCGTCTACTTAGGGACTAACTTCTAATATGATTTCTTAAATGCCATAAATGTGACTGTTTTATATTTCATTTGCCACCATTTAAATGTCATAAAATCCATAATTTTCAAAGTTGACAATTGCATATGGTGAACATAGTCAAAAATATTTTCAAGTGACAATTTTCAAAGCTTTTTAAGAAATAACCCCAAATCACAAAGACGGTCATTATTATGAAAAAACCTGAACTATATTTAAATAGTTATTAAGTCAAAATAATACTCAATGCAAACATCGCATAAAGCTTATCAAAGTTTAAAATCAATAAAATTTCAGCATATTTAAGTGCACTTAAGCCGAGTTCGACATAATTGCACTTGAATACTCTACATCAATTCCACGTATATAGACACACACACCCCTCACAATTGTATTTGGTTGCACTTAAATATCCTAAAAATTTTAAAATTTGCACTTTAGCGTCATTACTTATGCAAATATGAGAATTTTTCCTAAAAATTCCCATGTGTCACTCACATGCTAATTTCTGAACATTTTAGCCCTCATTATTTTTACTAAATCTACTATTAAATCTGCCAACATCCTATTTTAAACATGTTAAATAATCATAGAATTATAGGACATGGGTAAGCGAAAACATGTTAAATTTAGTGTTGTGGCTTGGTTCGTTTCCTAGAAGATCAAGTTAGGCAAGTAACTTAAGGATCCTGCTTGAAACTATCAGAATGTTGAATTTGGGTAAGAGTTTAGTGATGAATCATTTTGGACGTTTGGTTGAAGCAAATTTAAATATTTAAGAGGAAGTCAAAGTTACTAAGGTTCAATTTAGTATTTCACATTGAAATTATGCATTGTTACGGATGGAAATGGATATGGAGTAATCCCTAGTAAATTGTAGCATAGTTTAACTTTTTAAAGCTCCGTCCAATCCTATTAGTGTAACCGTATCAACATGCTTCAACTTGATAGTGCTTTTGTAAAAAAGATTTTCAAACAATGCATTTTCTGTTTATGATCTTAGCTTGTTTTACATTCCTTGATATGCTACTAATGTTGGATTATGTGTTATTGTGTTTGCAGTGAAGATATGAAAGTTAGACTTTCATCAAAATTGATCTACTTTTGAAGTCTAATTCACGACTGTATTGATTCCACTGGATTGCAAGTATAGCAGATTATTTTTGTTGACAATAATCTTTAGCGGTCTGGGTTGTATTTTGTGTATACAATGAAATTGGATATGACATGTATGTAATGGTGATTTTATTCGTGTAGCTCATGGATATGATTAGCCCTGTCCATCCGGCCCAGCCCGACCCGGAAAACTGGGTTTGGGCCGGGCAAAACCGGAGTCCGGACCCGGACCCGGGTGCCCCCGGACCGTGTCCGGGCCTGGGCCGGACATGAGCGAGCTGGAAACCGGGCCGGCCCGGTCTTTTAATTTTTTTTAGAATTTTGTTAACTAGTTTTAAATTTGAAATTTTACATTCAAAAAATTACACAAAATTTTAATAAAAAACAATAATATTATTAATCACTTGAA
>JBAKGM010029443.1:0-21203 GCA_037177215.1 Asparagus racemosus
TTGTGGTTTTCGACAAGAAGGGGTCTTCGGCATGGGCATCATATGTTTGCCTCTCGGTTTTGTTCAAGAGGATGCCCTATCAATGAAGTTCCTATAGTCCCAAACATATTCAAAAATAAACTTGCGAAAATTGATGCACAATACCCTGACGGGGATACCATATTTCCTGGTTGGATAAGATCGACAGATACCCAGTGGTGGACCCGTTTAGCGGATTACACTCTCGTTACTTTTGAGGAGAGCTTGAGAAGTTTGGGGCTCTATACTTCAGTGAGAGCCTTGAAATATAGTGTGAAAATTTGGTCACCGATATTGTACATTATTTTGGAGCTGTATAATATTGACAACAACACTTTCTTTACTTTGACAGGTAAAATCAGGATCGCTCTGTACGAAATGTTCGAAGTATCGCGACTGCCAATGAGAGACCATCCATAGGAAGAGTTCTTCCCTACCAACGCGTTGTGCCTTCCTGACCAAAAGACTGCATCTCTATTAGGATGTCATTCCTTGATGTAATGCTTGCCAAAAGACTTCTAGCAATGGTTAGTTGCATACATCATGGGCTAAGGGAACTAGCTACTGAGTACCTGAACCGAGAAGATAATAGTCCAAGAGATTGGATCCCGAACCCTAGAGTGGAGTTACGGTACACATATCTAGTGACATGGTATACTTTGCACTACTCCTCGTTGATGTCGGCTGCTAATCTACATGGAGATGGCATCTCATTACTTTAGAGGTATGAACGCTCTACCTGGACCGTCAAGTACTGTGTGGGGATCTATTGGATCCTTAAAAAAAAGATCATTACCACCTCTATTGTTGTTTTCTTGAAATTGCCGGTACTAATCTCAAAGATGAATTTGAGGATGATCCAGGTACCAAAGGATTCACCTGCTTAACCAGCAGATGCTTCAACTGGCCGGTCAACATCAGGCTGGGCCATCTCGTCGCTAGGCTGAATGGATTTTAGTGCTATATCAAGCCATACTTGCCTTGTCGATTTGCTCATCAGTTTAGATATGACTAGCTCTATGTTGGGAATCTGAATACAGGATTGTTACGCATAGGGAGCTTGGTGGACAGTGCTCGTTCTTGGTATCAATTCGTTGTCTAGGCTACAGGGGCCAGATTCATACTCCCTGCCACGTTCCTAATTGTTACATGGCAGTAGGGTTCTACAAGTGGTATAGCATGGTGATTGTCCCCAATTCTAACTTTTATGTGAACAATACCGGTTTACAGCGGATCACCCAAAAGTATAAGGAATTGGCTAGGAAGGGTTCAAAGAGTAGAGCTCCTGAACTCTAATGTTTCTAGCAGAAGGTGTGTCAGAAGATAAAGATTAGAAGGCACAGAGTGGGCAGCCTTCTCCTCAGAGGCTAGTTGGTGTTAGTAACTGGGAACCGTCTGAATTTGCAGTTGCCGAGGAGCACCGGAGGAAGGGGGGGTTCAAGAAAGAGGCCATTGCAAGCCCATCTTCCGCAAAAACCTTCAAAGAAATGACATTTAGCGCCTTTAAAACATGGGCAAAGCTATGTGCCCGGAGGTTCTTTAAAGATCGGGGAAGAGTCTCTAATGATTTCAGCATAGGAACCTATAGTTGAACCTCTAGCATCCTCAAGTAAGCTTTACTTGTACCTTTGCATTGATTTGTTTGAAGTGCACTTGATTGACATGTAATGTAATTAAACAGCCCACCCCTCTTGATCAAGAAGATTCAGATGATGAAGAGAAGGTGGTTTACGAGGCTTAAACCGACGCTTAATTTTTTGAGCCTGATGATGTGGGCTTCGAGGATGACATAGGTAGTTCTTCTTATGTGCTAGGTATGATTTTCCCTGATCAGTCTTGCATAGTTTCTTAACTTTGATAACTAACACTTTGTCTATCTCTTTGGTAGATGATGAATCTTGATTAGAGACTAGGAGCGAAGTGGCTCCCATATCCATTCCTGCTAATGAGTTTGCACTAATGGCTGTCTTTGACGGTGCTTGTGGTGCCATTGAGCCTGGGCCAACTACTAGCATAGTGACAAGTCTTGCACCTACATCTAATTCTACAGCACGGCGTAGGTTGGCTATTCACGAGTCATCTGAGAAAGATGACGATGCACTAGTTCTCCGATTCTAGTAGGAGTCGGGAGGATAGTTTCGCAGGGTTCTGAGCCTCAACTTGAAGATGGGTTTGTTGAGTCGGAGGTCACAACTACCGATATTGAAATTGCACCAACGGACATGTCAATAACGACAGTGTTGGTTGTGAGATTTGTTACCCTGTTGGTTGAGGCGACACCTGTGGCTTCTACCACAGTGGACATTTCTAGTGTGTCAGCTACACTTGCACTATTTCTCCTATCGGGTGATGATCAAGTGTAGGTCTCGCTAATCACTTCTTCAACAACCATGGATGCATTGGTGATCTTCATCGAAGCGAGTCCTTCAAGTCACACAAAAATTCCACCGCCTCTCAACTCAGATGATTTGAGTGAGTTAGAGATTCAAATTATGATCAAGAGCTTGATGAAGCTATACAACCGAAGTATCGAATCTACTTTGGCTGCTAAGAGAGGCTTATCTGCTTGCACTCTTGCTTTCTTGAGGAATTAACTTGGCATTTTGACGTCGATTGCTGGAGCCAAATGTACTAAGCCATTGAAGAGGATGATTGACTAGGCTGAGCTTCAATTCTAAAGGTTGCAATTGCTTCGCGTAGCCATTGTTGACGGTATTGCTAAACTTAATTTTCATCATCTCTCAGCGAAGCGCCGTGAGTTTGAAGAGTCTATTCGTAAGGAGATGGAGTAGATCAATAAGAGGTTTCAAGAGTTGAATGCTAGCCTTGCATTTGTTGATGGTAATTAGGTTGAGCTTAACAATGCCATTCTAAAACGGGAAGCTGCCATCAATGAGGCCAAGGGGGGCATTGCTGTAGCTCAAACTAGGTTGGAAGCAGCTCAACAATAGAAGGGGGAATTCAAACTCAAGTCATCTGAGTTGGCTAAGGAGTGGGATCTCAAGGCTTCTCAACTTCAGGCTGAGACGGCTAGGTTGGAGGCTATCAGGGTTCAAGCTGCTCCAATTGATCCCAGGATTTTCAGGGAAAGAGCCTAAAAAATGCTCTTGAAGCTAGAGATACCAAGATAGCTGAGTGTATTGCTAATATTCAATCTTTTTATCCATATTCCCTTTAGAATTTTCCTTTTTGTTATGAATAAGCTCTTTTAATAACAAAGAACTTTTGCCGTTTGATATGTGTACGATAGAGGTGTAATGTTAACAGATGGTATTGATATCCTTGCTAAGGAGAAGAATGATAGAATCAAACTGATAGAGGTGTCGTGTTAACGTATCAAGTTTGGTTCAGTTGGTACAGTTCAGAGGTATATTGTTAACATGACAGTATTAGAGTATTTGATAGAGGTGTAATGTTAATGTGTCAAATAGAACTTCCGACAGAGATGTAGTATTAACCGATTGGGTTCAAAGGAGTCCAAAGGACAGCTACCATTTAAAAGTGTAATGTTAACTTAACGACAGAAAATTGATGGAAGTGTGATGTTAACTAATTGATTTTTGGCAAATGTGGATTGACAAAGGTGTAATGTTAACCAGTCGAATTTGAAAAGACAAGCCGTTAGAGGTGTAACGTTAACCAGTCAACAAAATGATCTGATGGAGTTGTAATGTTAACCAGTCAGAGCATAAAGGTGTACACTGTTTAGAGGTGGAATATTAACATGATAGTGGTAGTGCATTTGAAGTCAAGCAAAGGTATGATGTTAACTTGATGACTCATTGGGGATTTCGCATCAAGATGATCAACTATGTAGGTTGAGAATTTATTCTTATGGTTAGAGGTGAAAACTTAAACATGACCAAAATCTCTATTGGGAGATGAAATTGGTCAGGATCAAGGGTGATATTTCTTGAGAAACTTTCCGTCGATTGGCGCCATGAACTTATTACTGTTTTGATCAATTAGGCAATATGCTCCATTTGAGTAGACTGTTGTTATGGTCCTAAACGTTTTCCATAATTAATTTTGGAAATTAGAATAAATCCCCATGCTCAAGGTGTTGGCTCCCGCCAGCCGAACCCGCACGGACAGCACGAACAGCTTTACCCTTGACCGGCCTCCCCTTCGTGGATGGCATGCAAGGTGGAGTTAGCCGACCCTTCGTGGACGACTCAAAAGGTGGTCTTAGCTGGCCTTCCTTTTGTGGACGACTAGAAAGGCGGTCTTAGCCGGCCTTCCCTTCGCAGACCACTCGAAAGGCGGTCCTAGCCCATCTCCCCTTAGAGGACGGCACGAAGGGCAGGGCCAGCCGGTCCATCCTTCACAAACGACTCGATTTATTATGTCGGTCGTCCACCCGCCTAAGTGATATGAGCAACCGCACCAGCCACCCACTCTCATGGGCGAACAAGAGCTATGGCCTAGTCAGCCTGAGCCCTCATTCCTAGGTAGCAGTTGTACCAAACTGCGGCCCCCATAACGGTGAGTCGACATCGTATTAATAGCAGAATCAGTGCATTGATTCTCCCCACTCACACAGTATTTAAGGTACCTCGGACCATTAAGGCCCGGCGCTCTACATATCCTATCCACATTAATGTTAGGGGAACAGTACGCATCCCCGCACCGCTCTTCAAGTGACACCTGTCAGCATTGTCTGGCGCAATAGTCCTCGCATATCCCCGTCACATCGTCCAATCGATACACATGGTATTAGGGCTGACGCACCATCCAGGTCAGCTAAAGTGACCAATATGCCCTTCAACCCTCATATAAAAGGAAAAAATCAAGAGTAATCAACGTACGCAATCTTAGCCCACAAAGAACCCTAGTGTCAATTCTATTTTCCTCCATAAAAATCACCCATACTAACTTGATCATCGGAGTGGCCACCGGAGATCCCAACTCTGCCTTTTTCTATAGGTGTACCAAATAATAATCAAGCGGAGTACATCATAAACTCTTAATTCACCCTAGCTTGAGTACATCATAAACCCTCTATTCACACCAGCTTGAGTACGTTGTAAAAATCAGTTTAAACCAAAAATACCAAATAATAATCAAGCGCAACTAGAAAGACCTTACAGTCCTTTTTGATTAAGATTGTTCTCTAAAAGATATATTACGGAGATCTGGAAGAATGATGCTGAGTCTGAGATCCAAGGACAACACTCCTCAGATGGTTGATGATCGGGTGATGAAGAATAATATCAAGAATGCTTTCTGAGAAGCCTGAATAAGGTCCTTTCTCTGATGTTAACACCCTAGCTCTCTCTTTCTTCCTCTTTCTTTTTCTCTTTGTTTTTTTGGTTAGGAATAGTATTGAAAAATGAGATAGAAGATATGCCTATCAGCAGCGGTCAATGGCCGAGATTAAATCTTAATAAGATTAAATGTCAATAAAACTACTAATTCGACCTAACATCCATCAATAGGCATATTGCTCTCAATGGATGTTTTTATTATCGATGGGTAAAATCTGTCTTCAATGAAAAAGTGGGCTCTGTTGAAATTCTCCATCAAAATGAGTTAACGAGTAGATTGAATAGCAGCAGGCCAATCGATTGACAACATGCTCATCGAGGGGCAAATGGCCAATCAATGAGTATATATCAATCAATAGAGCTGCATGCAGATTCATCGATTTGAGTTGAAACTCGTATTTGTTATCGCTCATTTTTTAATTTTTTCTCTATCATCTTGCACATTTGATTTAAAACATAAATTAGTAACCAATTAAAGTTTTACAAAAGATATTGTATGAACAAGGTCCTAACAATTAGCTATACAATGTATTTTTTAACCAAATACTTAAAATAATTAAGAAAATTTATTTTCAGCCCCCATTTTTTTCAGTTATTTGTTCGTCCAATCCCTTTCATTCTCCTTGCTTACTCTTTTTCTCCACAAAATACTCTCATTTTCAACCTCTCAACTCTCCAACCTCCTCAACGTCACCTCTTTATTTTCTTCACCTTCGTCCCTATTGACCACTTTTTATTAAAATTTAGCTTTAATAAACTTTAGCTTTTTGTTAATTTTAATGCTATTTTGGCAACTTTAAGTTTTTTTAAACTTTGGCATGACTCTAAAATGAAGAGCAACCCCCTCCACCAAAGTTGTTCTTTATTATAGTCAAGCTACAGTTAACAAAAAATAACTGAAAATTAACACAATAGCATTAAAGTGAACAAAAAAAGATAAAATTAACAAAAATCAACAACAAGTTAATAGAAACAACTAAAATTACACAAAAAAACTTAAGTTAACAAAAAAATGCAAGTTAATAACCAACAACTAAAGTTAACAATTTTTTTGTTCACTTAGCTGTCAAGTATCAATTAGATTGTTTTTGTTAACTTTAGTTAAGTTTTATTAACTATAGTTATTTTTTATTAACTATAAAATATTTTTGTTATTTTTAATTATCAGTTGTTAACTTTTTATCTAATTTTTATGAACTTTAGTTTTTAAAAACTTTTATGTTGTTTTATTAACTTTGCGTGACTTTGAATGTATGACAAGAAGAGAAGGAAGGAGGGGCGAAGGAGGATGGAAGCGGAGGTAGAGGGAGAAGAAAGGAGGAGGAGACAGGTTGAGGTGGTGCATGGGCGGAGGTGAAGAAGGGAGAGGGAAGTAATGCAAAGATATAGATGGAGAAAGAGAAGAAGAAGGCAAGAAAAGATGGGGATGTAGGAGGAAAGGAGAGGAGGAGAGAATAGGGAATATTGGCAAAGGAGGAAGAGGCCAAGGAGGAGTAGAGAAGAGGGAATATGTCGGGCAGAGGTGAAGATGGAACATGAAGAGAGAAGATCAAAGATAAAGTTAGTGGAGAAGGAGAGGAGGAGGTCAAAGTTTTTTTTGGGGGGGGGGGGTGGGGTGGAGGATGGAGGATGAGAAGGGGGAGGATTAAAATGAAGAAAAGCAAAGAGGTGAGAGATTGAAGGGGATTAGGAAGATCAAAGGTTGAAGATTAGGGTATTTTAAAGAGAAAATGAGAAAGGGAGAAGAGGAAGGGGGACAGTGAAAAGGATGTCATGAATGAGTTTTTTATACAAAGATTTGGTCAAAGGGGAAGATCAAAATTTAACATCTTTTAAAATTTTAACGGTTTTAAAGAAAAGTTTATTTCTTTAACCCTAATTAGTTGTTTCAAAAATAAAATTAGTAAAAACAATACAAAATCTGACCCATAGGCCACTATTACATCCGATCCATTTTAATAAATACCTAGATCGAGAGTTTTCTATTCTCTCACATTACATTCCTCCTTCTTCATTCAGTAGGGTTTTTATCAGAACCACCCTATACGGGTGAATGATTTGCACCATAAATAGAAGAGTTGTAATTCTCAAAGGAGATTTTTTTGAAATAGACATTTTTTGAAAAATAATTAGGAAAAAAGACCTGTTTGCCAAATAATTAGCAAAATAGACCTCTTTTTGGCCACGTTATCAAGGCTAACAAAAAAGAGGTCGATTTTACAAAAAAAATTGTCTTTGAAATACACAGGACTAGTAGTCCCATGTATTTAGCAAAATCCTAATCATAGATTAAACTATTAATTTAAATATATGGTAGTAATAGTCCTATGTAAATGACGGAGACTTTAAATTCACCAAATGAAATACACGGCACTATCAGTCTCATATTTTCAATAGAGAGGAATAACACATTTGATAAATACACAGGACTAGTAGTCTCGTGTATTTGTCAAGTGTATATAACCCAGTCATGCTGAAAAATTAGAGCATAACCACATAGCCCCAATTTCTTTCAATCTTTGGTCTCTCTCTCAACTCTCTCAAAGAGTCGATATGTCCAACCTCTGCTCCAACCTCTGCTCCTCCTCCCCCAAATGACTCTCCAACCAAAACCGAGCCTCCTTCCCCAATGACTCTTCTCCTTCTCCCTCAAATTTCTCTTCTCCTTCTCTCTAACCCAAACTGAGCCTCCTCCCTCAATGACTCTTTTGATTCACTCTATCACTGAATACTGCCGTCTACCTCAATTCTATCTAACGATGTCGAACTCTGACACCGTCTAACCTCTCTAATGTTGATGAGCTCTGACGTCGATAAACTCTGACGCCTCATCAAGGTGAAAATTTTCTCATTATGTATAACTTTTTAGTTTCAATTTTAGTTTGAAAACAACCCTATATTTTGAATAATTTTATTTCAATGTTGATAAACAATGTGGTTTTCTGGTTTGGATACGATTATGATTTAACTAGAAATATGGTATATTAAATTTGATATAGAGGGTTTGTCAATTACAGTTTAACTAGAAATATGATATATAAAATTTAATATATAAAATTTGATATAGATTTAAAATGTCTAATGGGAAATTTTATATATGAAGTGTAATAGGTAATTTGCATATGACGAAAGATTAATCTTTTAGTTTTGATGGCAAACGGAATACCCATTACTTATTTTTATATGGAAGACTAAGTGTTGGAATGAATAATATGCCCATATATGAGGCAGGTTCTAGAAATATATTCATGTTATTTAAATCAAACAATTTTGATGAAATTATGAAGGAAATACACAAAGTTACTGGAATTAATTATGGAGAGCATACAACTAAGGTGCTCTGCAATTATCTGATAAACGAGAATATAATTATTTCTACAGAGATCAACAATGATCAAGAATTGATTGACAAGAAATAACTCTCTAAAAAGCAAATCTCAATCGAGTGGTTCATTGAAACATTTTGATTTCCAATGCTGCCTAAGTTTTGAAAGCTTCGGAAATTGGGAGAAATCTTACAAATTACTTCTGCAATATTGTGAAGCAACTAAGAGGAAAAAAATCTAGGTACTAAATACAAAATATTGTCTAAAGAAATTGCACTGAGAGCTAAGAGGTTCACACGAATATTTTGGGTATTTAGTTTGCTATCAATGGGGACATTTTGTCTCCACTTTTGAGCACCGATGGCACATATTTATGTGACAAGTATAAAGGAGTGCTTCTAGTTGCGATTGGGGTAGATGCAAATAGTCGATTATTTCTTTTGGCCTTTGCAGTTGTTGAGGTAGAGGACACATTGAGGTTTTTCAATGTGTGTACAAGTTAATTTCTACTATCCAAAGTCTCAGAATGATTACATTTATATCCAACAGGATAAAAACAATTCCACGGGCATTACATGAGGGTTTCGGATCACCACATCATCATCAATATTGCTTGAGGCATATAATAGATAATTTTAAGGAAAAATATGGAGAGGCCAATTTACAAAATCTATTATGGCAAGCCGGGTGTGCAGCGGATACAATTGTGTATGAGAACAATAGGGAGAAAATTAAGTCACTGCCAGTAGGGGTACACAACTGGATTGAACAAAACTTAAAGTAGTAATACATAGATCGATGGACGTTAAGTAAAGGATTGTGGTTGTAAGATCATGTAGAGTTACTATGTTTAATGACAATGAGTGAGAGGTTAAAGACTATGAAGATACTTATACAGTTTATCTCTTTGACAAAGAGTGTAGTTGTACTTGTAACATACCACAATTGTAAAAATTACCATGTGAACATGCTCTAGCGGCTAGTTCCAATCAAGACGGTGGTGCTAGAATGCCTTATGTTCTGTGTTGCTTTGCTTGGTATTCAACGAATCATTATCAAAAGGCATACAAGGAGAGTTTTCATTCCCCCAATGATAGTCGCCATTGGCTGGCATATGATGGACCACATTTCTTGCCATCTCAGTACAAAAGACAAGCACGACGACCCCGATTTGTGCACATTGGAGGTACCATAGATCAAGAGTGGGAAGGAGTAGTGAAGTGAATTAAGTGTGGCCAATGTAATCAACTGGGTCATAATATTGAGGCCATTGCAAATGAGGGTCTAGCACTTTCTATCGTAACAACAGATCACGAGAACATGCATCATTGTATCAGCGGATAGTGCAGATGATTTGTAGAGCTTTGAATCAAACTCATGAGGATCTTCATGATGGTCAAGAGGTGATGGTTGAGGAGGATCTCTTATACGCACGTCAACCAAATTGACGGATACAAGAAAGATTTTGCAAGAACGAGATGAAGCTGGACTATCACAACTACACACACAACTAGACAACAAGCTCGTGCAAGTTCAAGTCCATAGAGGACGACAACAATTTAAGAGGGTAAGAAGAGGGAGACAAAGGGGAAGAGGCGGACTTCTAGGTTGTATGCAATCAATTTATGGATTTTTTGTATTGACTCTATTAAAATTATCAATATAGGTTATTTGTAAACCAATACACTTGATATATTTAGTTTTGTTACGATGTTTTGGTGTACGGAGATAATATGTGTTGTCGTGGTGTGTTTATCAATTGCGTTTTGTTGCCATGTTTTGGTTTGTTTAGATGTGTATGAAGTTTTGTACATGAGTTCATGGAATTTATATGTTTCTAAAAATTATAAAGTTTGGGTATGTACATGAGGTGAATTTGAAGTTTTTTATAACAGGAGATATTGTGACGCTATAAACATGCATGCATATTTTGTGCATGTCCAGAATATACAGGGCACTAGTAGTCCTGTGTATTTTTTGGGTGTGTCTGTAGAATACACGGGACCAGTAGTCTCATGTATATTATGGGCTTTAATCAATCTTGTTATTAGCAATTGCTAATAGCATGGGACTGCTAGTCTCGTGTATTTCGAAGATGATTTTTTTTTTACAAAATTGACCTCTTTTTGGCCAGCCTTGATGATGTGGCAAAAAAGAGATCAATTTCGCTAATTATTTAGTAAAAGGGTCATTTTTGCTAATTATTTTTTTAAAAAGGTCTTCCTAAATATCTATTCTCAAACTAACCCTCTAACCATCCATGAATTATTAGATCACCCCTTTCTATAGAGAGTTCTGATAAAATCCTTACTCTTTTTTGTTTTTCTTTTTTGCTTATACCTTGTGATTTCTCTCCAAAAAACTAAGAAGAACAATAACTTCTCGCCTCCGCATCATTCTTCATGAAATCTTTATGAAGTATGCATAATTATTAGGTAAAAACCCCAATTAATGAACTCACAAACAGAACACATTAAGGGATAAAGTATATAATTTTGTATCTCTAGCATACAAGAAATATCCAGCAAAAAAGAAAAAAAACTTGTATGTCCAAGTTTGTATATCTAAATCCAAGAGATCTGGTCAAACAAATTGAAATTTGACATACAATATATACACCACTGATCTGATAACAAACTTGAATTAAATCTCAAGGGCAACTGATGATACCAAACCATACACACAATGATTAACAATCTAAAATTCAAATACCATTATGAGAATGAAGATTCTTCCCCATTTAGCTTATAGAAAAATAGATAGAAATAGCTAAATATAGAGGAAATAGGTGAAGTGTCTAAAATCAAAGTGTTTTATAAAAAAATGGAGACAGAGGGTTTGTAGGCAAAAGTCAACCTGAGGGTGAAGTGGATTCTAGAGTAGTGTAGTATATCCATACGCATCCAATAATTTATGTAATATTACTGAATATTAATGAAGACTTTATTTGTTGCATCTATTATTTAGATTTTATATACATAATGGTTATGTTATCCCTAGAAATTATTTTGTTAAATCATATACTGTGATGGATCACTTGCTTAGAGATATGATCTAATTTAAAGATTTCTTAAAATTGTACTCAACCTATAACTAGTACATGATACTTATGTTATAACAGGTTATCATGCATGACACCAATATATGTGGTGTAGTGGTGGTTAGTCACTGGGATTGGAGACTCGCTGGGTGTATGTCTTGAGCACACATTCTGATGTGTGTAGTACTAAAGCTCATTTGGATTCTCTAGAACAAATCACCTAGGATATAGAGAATTCAAATTGTTATGTGGTTTCTTAGACTTGATGATATTATCATTTCCGATTTGATAATCTAGTATGCTTAGATGTGATGATTAACTTGCTTTATTAGGAGTGCTACAAAACCTAAAATATTGGATTACTTGATTTCATTTAGAGAAATGATGGATATCTAGATAGGATCAGTTATGCTCATTATGATGAGACTAATTTATTGGCAATCCCATGAAGTTATAAAACCCTACCGGCATGTGGTTTGTAATAATTTTTCAAAATCTATTATTACAATATTATTGATATGTTTGAAATGATTTTTTGTTCATGGACATTGTAACTTTTAGACGAGCAAATAAGTGAATTGTCCTGTTCACTAATATATCTAAAAGAAAGATAAATTGATACTAGAATGGATTGAATGTAAGAAATAATATTATTGATTATTTTCATTCCATATTATGGAAGAGCTTTTATAGACAGTTGGTCAGATAGAAATTTAATTGTTAAATTAAAATTATTAATCAAGTTTAATTAAGAATTAATTTGATTAGTAATTGGCTCTCGACATGGGACCTAATTGATCTCACTATTGTCATTGCGAGATGCCTTGCTACAATATAATTCTATCTTATCTATAATTGTTATAGATTAGTTTTTTTAAAAGAGTTTCACATCTACTAAAATTGTTAACATGATGAGTGTTCTAAGCCTAAATAAGATTTGGAGGTCTTATCAATCTCCGTGTTGTATTGCATCTTCTCTGATGGGTGGATTAACTCGAATGGAGGCATTTTCTCCTGGAGAAGCTATTTTTCTAAAGATCTTAGGACAATGTTCGTGAAGGATTGGAAAATATTTTAGGTTTTCTTCTATTTTATTTAATTTCAATTAAAATTCATGATACACATATTTCCGCCTATGTTGTATGTTGTGAATTCTAATAGTGGAAGCATAAAAATGTGGATTAATCGCTGACCAAACTTCTGGCGAGGGGCATCATTTTCAATGACGCGTGATTGTGTGGTGTTTGCTGTGTGGGAGAAGGAAAAAAACACAAAAGCAACGGTGGATAGAACTCGGTAAAAAAATTCACCTCTGAGGAAGAAGACAAATGCAATCCGGGTTTCTGCTTTAAAATACTCAACATAATTATTTTTGAACCTACTTTATATTTCAATGGTTTTGTGTATGGTGCAAGTCGATGTATTTTGTTACTACCTGCTATATTTTTGTAAGTGGTTAGAAATATAGTGTGTTTTTAATCTAAACTAGTGTCTTAACTAATAAATTATGATAAAACTAATAAATTGAAATTAATTCATATAATAATTATATAATTATATAAGTAATATAATTAAAAGTAACCAAACAATCTTAACTAATATCTTAACTAATAAATTGAAAGTAAACATATAATCTTAACTAATATCTTAACTAATAGATGATGATAAAATCATAAATTTATACCAAATATAGTGATATTTTATGAAATTAATTCATATAATATTTAAAATAATATAAGTAAAAGTAAACAAATGATTAGTATCCAAATTAATGAGCATGCCAACGCTAAGAAATCAAGAGATAATATTCTTTGGTCAAAATATGATTTTATAGAATATATAATAACTAATATATAATATAATCTAAACTACTAAATGTTGATAAAATCAGAATTTTATACCATATATAATGAACTTTTTTGAAATTATACCATATAATAATTATATAAAGATATAAGTAATATAATTAAAAGTAAACAATTGATTAGTATCCAATTTAATTAAATTAAGGGTTTTATGAATAAATATTTTTCATGATTAGCCAATTAGGTAACAAATATCTAATCCTCAATTTCTGTTATTTTCAATTTAAGTTAAGTTAAGATTTTTTTTGATATTTTATTCATGATTAGGTAACAATTATCTAGTCCTCAATTTTTAGTTTCTTTGGTTTAAGATAAGTTAAGATTTTATGAGTTTTTTCATGATTAGTATCCAATTATCAAATTAGTTACTATTAATTTAAATAATATACTAATTTTCAAATTTATATATCACAATTAATTTATATTATTGTATTTTTAATTATGTCAAGTAACAATTATCTAGTCCACAATTACTTTATATTTAAAATATGTAGTTTCTCAAAAATATAAAAAATTAACTTCCTAGAAAGATATACAAACCGAAAATCTTTAAATGATATATATTAAAAAATAACTTACAAATAACTTATAAAATTTCTAAAATTGAAATATTTAAATTATATTTAAATTATTATAAACTAACTTTAAAATAAGATATGCAAACCGAAAATATAAAAATTTAACTACAAATTATATATTATAACTATTATAATATTATTAAGAAAAAATTCAATATTTTGTCAAAACTCAAAATATTTTTTTTGGAAACAGAAAATATTTTAAAGAAATTGAATATTTAAAAATAGCTTTTTAAAAATTTAAAATAATTACAACATTTTATTTTCTAAATACCTTTTAAATTTACATCAAAATATGATATACAGATAGAAAACCTAAAAAATAAATACCAATTATATACTATAATTGTTGTAATTATATACTATAATTTTTGTTATATTATTAAACAATTTAAAAATATTCAAAAATAAGTATTATTAAACAATTTCAAAATAAATACCAGTTATATAATTTTTTTGATATCTGTAAATATAGTTAAGAAACCTAGATTTAAAAAATTTATAAAATTCTAAAAGTATTTAAACAATTTATTTTAAGAATAATCTAAAACATTAACCTTAAAAAATATATAAAAACTGAAAATATTTAAACCATATATATTAAAAATTAACTTCCAAATAACTTCTGAAATTTATAAATTTGATTTTAAATTTAAATTATAAAAAATTAACATCCAAATAAGATATACAAAACGGAAATGGTAAAATGTAACTACCAATTATAGACTATAATTGTTGTAATTTGTTTAATGAAAATATTGAAATTTTGTTAAAACTGATATTATTTATTTCTAAACACTGAAATTTTACATGAATTGTTGTAAAACTATTTAGAAAATCTTACTTTATATGAAAATTGAATAAATTTTTAAGAAATAGAACTTTTTTAAAATAATTATAAAAAGGTAAAAGATATTGCAACCCTTTATTTTTAGAAAATCATCAAATAACATATGATCTTAAATCTTAGAAATTAACTAAATTAGAAAACTACAAATATGTTTAACAAACCAAAATTTTAAAAAATAAATATAAAAATTGCAAATTATTTGAATTTTTAGAAATATTTAAGAACAAATTCAAAATTTTAAAGAAATAATTATAAAATGTTTTTGAAAATTATATTTTGTCAAAACTAATTATTATTTTTTCTAAAAAATAGAAAATTTAACCCAATTATTGTAAAAATTGTAAAAATATTTAAAAAATATAGTTGTCAAAACTAAAAATTTTACTTTAAATGAAAACCTAAATATTTTTACAAATGTATTTTTAAAAATTATAAAGAATTGATTAGAATTAAAAAACCAAAATTCATTATAAAATGATAGAAAATCTTACAACAATTTATTTTTAGAAGACAATTTTAAAAAATCAAAAATGTAAAAACTTGAGAAAAAGTGACTTGAAAAGTAAATTAGAATTTCTCGACATAGTTAAATTTTACACAACTTTAAATAAATTTGGCATAAATATACTTTACAGAAATTAAAATAAACTAAATATTTTTCATCAATTTAAAATTATTTACCTGATGCATTTCTCAAAGCTTATTCGAATTTCTGATTACATATCTGCATAAGCATAAGCATGATTGGAGTTGTTCACTACGTTCAATAGAAAAATGTCTATATGATATTTTTAAAATATATGATTCAAAATTTAAATCAGTTTTAAAATCTAAAAAATATTTTAAAAAATAAATTAATTATCTTATTTGATCTTTTCATTGGAGGCTCCCTCTATGAAGACGAAGACCACGTATCTATAACCTTAAAATATTTTTAAAAATCAAAAAATATAACAATAGTTTACATAAAAAATGTTAAAGTCTAAAAATATTTCGCCAAAGCTTAATTAATTACCTTATTTGATCTATCCACTGGAGGCTTCCTCTACGAAGATGAAGACCGCGTACCTATAACATTATATAATTAATCAAAATCCAAAAATATGACAACAATTAATATAAAAAAATTTTCAAAATCATATAATATTACCAACAACAATTGAGTTTTGGAATTTCTTAATTTAATATAATTTCAAAATTTTCAGTTCAAAAACCTGAATTTAGAGGTGATGGAGAGATTATGGCTATTTATGGTTGAAAATATATGATTATCGCGATTATAGAAATTTCTAAAATCACGCTCTTTATATTTGGTAGTATTATGCTTTGGTTTTTAAAATCACGATCACAATTTCTATAAATTTCTAAAATTTCTGAAACATATTATTAAAAGTTAATTCAGTTTTGGTACGAAAATATTTGATTTTTAAAAGATTTGATTTCCTCTTTTGGTCACAATCACAATTTCTAATATTTGGTAGTATTTTGTTTCGGTTTTAAAAATCAAGATCACAATTTCTATAAATATCTGAAATATATATTATTAAAAGATTTGAAAAAGTTTGGCTTTTAAAAGATTTAATTTTCTCTTTTGGTCACAATCACAATTTCTATATTTATCTGAAATAGTTAATTCAGTTTTGGTACGAAAGTATTTTGTTTTTGGTTTTGAAAAGATTTGGTTTTTAAAAGATTTGATTTTCTCTTTTGGGCGGCTAAAAGAAAATTCAGTTTTTTTAAAAAAATGGACGGCGTAGAGCAACGTCTACATGTCAAAATTATTTGTGAACAAGGAATCCTATGTGACAACCTCTTGTGAGTTTTGAGGTCTTTTGATTTTGCTTTAATGTATACCCTAGTAAAAGATGCTTAAATTATTTTATGATTATTTTCACACTAATGTTGTAGCATCGTGCAAGTCAGTTTTGCTTATTGAATATTGGTTGAATATGAATGGATGACTACTTGAGCAAAGATCCATCATCTCTAATTAGATGGTAAATTGAGAGGTCTAATTATTCCTTATTGTTTTTCAAATTTCAGCAAACGTGGTGAGATAGGGTCACGTATGATTTCTATTATTATTTTGAAAACTAATATCATCTTGAAAACCATGGTACTAACAGTGGAGAACATTTGTGGCCCTATCTCGTCTCACGTAATTAAAATAGACAATAAAAGTTAGGTAATTGGAAACCGTATTGGAAAGAACGTGAAACCATTTGAGCTAATAATACAAAATCTTTCCCGTTTAATTTGAGGGAAAGAAAAATCCATAGGGTCTATAAAAAAATCATATAAGGAGATATGAGAAGATGCCACATGTATGTCAGCACTAATTTAGAAGCTCAAGCCACCAGATTAATATAATAAGTAACTTTCTCATTTGGTATGTGGGAATGGGTTGGAATGAAATACTTATCCCCCGTTTCTCATTCATGCATACCAAACACACCATACTTTTGGAAGCTAGAATATTCATTTTCACTTCTCCTTCATTCCCCACATTTTGTAGAAATGGGCATTTCCAATAAGTTCGTAGGCATGGGAATTTCCCATTTAAGCGAGAATGAAATAATAAATAAAAATTTATAGAAGATATTTCCAAATAATTATTAATATCCATGTCAAAAAATAAAAAGATTTTTATTCTCACTTCATTCTCTAGTCGCATCTAAATGTAAGAATAAAAATAAATATTCTATTTTCATACTCATTCTATTTTACTTCTTATTCTATTTTATTCTCGCTTGATCTGATTCTAAGTACAAGTGAAGCGATAAAGTTTCATACAATGTAGGGAATACTTCACGCCTTACGCCCAGTGGATTTGGTTTTATTATTGTAGACAGTGACTAGGCCTGGAGTAAGGCAAAGCTATTTTAGACTCAACAATGACTCAAAAGCCCAGAAAAGCCCGTTCATGTTAGGTCCATTATCTATCACCCTTTTTTTACACTGTGGGAGTCGCCTTTGATCTTATAAATTAAACTTGCATGGGAATACTTTATTTCTAGTAAAGTTATTGTAAGAGGAAGTTTGTTTTAGTAAAAATACATGTTAATGTTTTAAATCATATAAAACTTACACTAATAAATGTATAAAATGAATTTGAAAGCACCTATTGAACTTGATAACGGCTTTCAATTTAGGGTTAAGAATTTAAACAGACTAAATTTTGCAATATATTGCAGTTAAGGAAAGACCTTATTCCATTATATTTTTCCTAAGATTTGGTGTCATTATTGGGAAAAATAACCGAGGAGGTTCATGCATCAGAATGTGGAAAAATGAAAGATTCAACGTATGTGGAGAAAGATTTAGATATATAAACATCATTTGCTAGCAGGCTTTATTCACCAAACCAACATATCATGCTTGCACGACTAGGGGAGAGGAAGTACCAATTTCTTGGTAAGCCTTAACCTTAAAATGCTGGTTATTCTTGTTTCAATTAAGCAAGCCTATGTTTTTATCGATGTTCTTTCAATTTTTTAAATAAGTGCTACCTAGACTTTTTGTCTATGAATTAAGTGCAATTTTCATCTTCACTTTTTTTTCAGAAAAAAAACCTTATATTTGTGTGTTTGAAACCCTATTGGTTGCCTTTCTTTTTTCATAATTAAACCACCTCTCCTTTTAATTATTCAGATTGTATATATGAAAATAGCTCTAGTTCAAGGCCTTCTAGTTTCATGTCAATTCACTTTTACATAGTTATTTTTTAATATATTCTTAATTTATTCATCTTCATCCCTATTGATATCATCATCTTATCTCTATTTTTTCATTATTCAGATGGACAAGTTGAGATCAATATGAAAATTATCGTCCAAATACGAAAAAATTTGATTGGTCTCAATTTTGGAGATCAATCAAGCTCGTGGGATATCCATCTTGAAGTTAGTGACTCTAGAGGACTATCGGAAGGAGGTCCTCTAGATTGTAGAAAGAACATAAATAGCAAAAGCTATTTAATGTTCAATTCTACAGCAGCAAGAGATCCAGAGTAATGTCACCTTCATAAAGGTATAATCTTGCTTATCATGCTTAAATTCTTTTCCATCTTTTAATTTTACATTCTATTATAATTATACATTTCAATATTTTGACATGTTTATGTTGGCTGTTTAAATTTTTTTTCATGTCGTCAAGAAATTGGAGATGATGCCCCACCTTGGCTTCGACCCATTAAAAGAAGAAAATAGAGTACTATAACATGTTGTTATGATAATCACTTTTTCCTTTTTTTCCTTGGGAATACTTTGTAATGGTTGTATTTGTTCTGATTAAGTACATGAATGAGAAATTACTTTTCTCTATGATATACATACTTGGAAAGTCAAACTTCATAGGAGTACATATGTGGAGCCAGTGTGTGTGAAACAATAAATCATCTATTTTGGCGGAAATGATACCTCAACATAGCAAATATACTATGGTATTAGTGTAAACACCTTATGAAATTTGAACTCCCTTCTACTCTCTTTATTAGTTCCTGTTGTGTGAAAGACTCATAATCTCCAGAAAAGCATCAGAAGAGGCCATGAAGCTACATTTTGTGAGTGGGCCAGTTCGACCCAAAAAAACTCGACTGGACCAACTCTGTGTTGGCTGCATTTTGGACTGACCCCACTAAGATCCAGTCGGTTCGTAGTCTAATCTGAAAGGTGAATTGTCTAGACTGGTGTGAAACCAATCAGAAAAACTAAATCCTTTTGGATTTTTTTAAAAAAAATTCTTGTAACAATTAGGTACAAGTAAGTAACAATATGATGACACTATTGCGTTTAGTTAGAAAGAGTTATACACAAATGAATTTACATCATCATATCATTCTTACCCTTGTCATTAGGAATCTTTTAATTAATTTAAATGTGGTTTCAAGTCCTTAGCTTTAGTCTGCTTTGTTATTGTAACCTCATCTAAGGAAACATCTAAATAGAAATCAGGATGTAGTTGGAAGTGCATGGCCCTCAAACAACACCTATCCAACCAATCCTTATTATGGTCGATGTTGTTGTTGTTGTTGTTGTTGTTGTTGTTGTTATTTGGGTAAGTAATCAATAAATCTAATTACCAAATGGCATTAAAGTCCAAATAAAGACTATATAAAAGAGAGGCCTCCTATCCTCACTGGGAGCTAAAACCGTAAAAAAAAATCAAAAATTTTAGCATATACACCTACAAGCAAAAAGGTAAACCCTACTACATCAAGAAACTGTGAACAAATCGGGAGACAAATTTAAACTTAACGTTTAGATAAGAACAGGGGCTCTATCCTCATGGGTTTACACCACTTTTGACTGGCAATTGAGTCCTTGAGCCTTAGGATCCATCTACATTGGATTTTGGTATCAAAAGAGCCATGGTTGAAACAGTCATCAAGCAGCAGCCTCTTATTTTCGTAAATAAAGTTGTTCTTGGTCATCCAAATCTAGTAGAGGCAAGTAGCAACTACAAGCCTTTTAATGCTAGTAACGGAGGAACTCCCTCGCCAAGCATGCTCCATCCAAGGCAATAAGTCATTCCAGCAAGTAGAGGTGTTCTGAACCTGGACAAATTCCATAATTCTCTGCCAAAGCTGAGCACTAAAAGCTTATTCAAAATCAAATGGTTCTGGTCTAAACACTATTTCTATAGATAGTACATTTACATCATCTATGATCCCAAATTGCTTGAATATAGCTTTAGAAGGCAATCTATTAAGGCAAACCATCTAAAAGATAAAAATCATGCTTAGGATTGTGTATCTACTATGTAACACGTCATTCGTCCGCTAACTAAAAAGTTGTTACTGTTATTTTTTTCCATTGGTATCATCAAGTTATATCCTCTTGTGTAATAGGTTTGGCTATATTCTAACAATTAGATTAGTTAAATAGAGGTTTCTAAAAGAGTTTTTGTGCAAAAAGCCTTAATGGGGTTTTAAGTCAAATGAGGTCAAACAGCAAGTCAACCCAATAAGCCTAATCTCTCAAAGAACACAATCCAAACCTTAGGAGATCGAAATTTCAGATCTCTATAACACCGCTGATGACTGGAAAAGCTAGGATAGGTGAAAAACTAGTTTTCATCAATTGTACGTGAAGAACATGCACGGAACATGCACGGACAATTTCTGTGCAGAGTAGTCGACTACAGGGCTTTAGTAGTCGACTACACTGCGGTCGACAGAAAGGCAGTTTTCTGGCTGGGGCTTAGTAGTCGACTAATGCTACAGTAGTAGTCGACTACACTGTAATTGACAGAAAGCGGT
>JBAKGM010029544.1:0-21166 GCA_037177215.1 Asparagus racemosus
ATTAATAACAATATACACTTAAAAATATATATAAGTATACATTAATGACCATTTTATACTATAATTATATATTAAAATTATATATATATAATATAAAATTAAAAATCGGGTCGGGCCCGGGCCGGGCGTCACCACCTCGGCCCGGATCGGGGCTCGGACCCTGCCTTGGTCCGGGTTTCCAGGCCAAGCCCGGGCCCGGCCTGGTCTGGCCCTTGGGCCCCATTGGACAGCCCTACCTACGAGCTTGTGTTCGTGGGAGAAACTGAAGAGAGAAGCAGGAAATCAAAAGGGTTATTTAGATATTAGTCCCTCAAATCCTCAATAATTCCATATAGTCCCTCAAATCACAATAATTGTTAATTAGTCCCTCAAATCCTAGTGTTATGGCAATTTGGTCCCTAAATGACCAAAATACTCTTAGCTAATATTTTTTTATTGGTTTTGAATAGTTATTTACAATTCGACACTCTAAAGTTTACACCTGTTGAACTTTGATATCTAAAGTTTTTTAAACACTTTGATAACTGAAAGTTCACAAAATTTTTGACTTTCATACCCCAAATCTTCCCCTTTTTTTAACTTTAATACCTCAAAGTTTACACATTTTTTAAATTTGATACCATAAAGTTTAGGGTATCAAAGTGATAAAAACAAAAGTTTGGGATATCAAAGTGAAAAGGTATAAACTTTATCATAACAAAAATATTTGAAAATATTTTAACTATCAACGTTAAACAAATGTAAACTTTAGGATATCGAAGTGTCAAAAATCTTTGGGGATAAGGTGTAAACTTTAGAATATCAAAGTGGAAATAACCCTTTTTCCAAAGATGGGACTAATTAGCAATTATGGAGTTTGGAGGGACTAGTATGGAATTATTGAAAATTTGAGGGACTAATATCTAAATGATCCAAATTAAAAATATTTACCTTCAGATCCCAAATTTTAATTAGATGAGCTTTTTTAGTCAAGTGGGGACTTGTGATTGTGAAGTACATGTACGTGGAGGACTACTAATATACATGTACTAGTGTTTTAGTCAGTGCTAAACACGGTCTTATTCTAATTCATCTATATTTCGTTGTGTTTCAGTCACTCTTATCTGAATATAGGTTTAAAGATCTAATGACTCAACCCTCTTCAAAGTACGTGAACCCCACCCTCTCCCACACCCATTGAGGTTAGAGAACATGTTCCCACCTAGAAAAATTGATATTAAACAACTTATATGAAGCTATAATTAAAATTAAGATAATTTAAAATAATTTTTTATAATAAATTAAAGTAAGATTTGGTAATTTGAAATTTACTAAACTTTTGATAATATTTAATTCACTTTTCAGTGAAATTAATTTTCACAACTACCTAAAAATAAAAAATAAAAAATTCATTTAAATTTGCAAATTTGTAAACTAATTTATTTGGGAAAATTTTTAATTGCTGTAATCTTTTTAAAAACTAAAAATATATTTTCACAAATATTTAAAAACAAAAAAATCTAAATTAAAATTTGGAAACTAAATTATCTTCATAAAAAATTTAATTTTAATCATCATATTTAAAAATACAAAAAATCCTCATATATTTGAATTCACGGACTCTTGATTTACATGAATAGTTTTGAATTTAATAAACTTTCACAAATTTATAAAACTAAAAAAATCAAAAATAATCAAAAATAACATCAAAAAATATATTTTATAATTGATTTTTTTAAATAATATCTTTTATTCTAACATATTCAATAAATAAGGCCAAGAAATTTAAATTAAAATATGCATCAAATTATGATTGAAAATAACTATTAGATATAAAAAATTTAAACATATTAAAATATAAATAAATAATCATAATAAAGTTATATTAAATACCTAAATTATTTTCTCCCATCAATAAAAGTGTCGTGGGTTGAAGATTAAAAATCACTGATTTGTTTCCTCTAGTAAAGTTTACCCAAGATAAATTAAAAGCGCGACAATTAAATATAAAAATATTAAACATGTTAAATTAAAAATAATTATTCAAAGATTGTAGAATAAATACCTGAATATTCATTCTCCATTAATAGTGTCTTGAATTGTTGATAAAATATCGGAGAGTTGTTTCTCAGAATTAAAACTCAAGTTCCTAAAAATTAATATTTTTTATAACAATTAAAACTGAAAAAAATGATACACAAATTAAAATAAAAATTATATCGGATGGAGGTAAATAAAATACTTGAATTATTTTCCTCCAAATTATTAAAGAGAAATGGGTTAAAGATAGAATTACATAGGAATTAAAATCTGACAATCTGAAAAAAATAATTTTGAAAACAATTAAAAGTGGTAAACAATAATAAAAAATTAAAATAAAATAAATAATTGCTATAATATTTTAAAACTTTGAAAAATATATTTTAAAAAAATCCAATATCTGAATATATTAAATACCTAAATTATGTGCTCCAAGCAACAAAAACGTCGTGGGTTCAAGATTAAAAATTACCGATTTGTTTTACTACATTAATAAAAAAATATTAAAAATATTAAATAAAAAACAATTATTCAAGGGTTGTAGAATAAATATCTGAATAATCTTTCTCCAATTAATAGTGTCTTGGATTGTAGATAAATATCAGAGAGTTGTTTCTCAGAATTAAAACTCAAGATCTAAAAATAATAATATTTTTTGATAACAATTAAAACTGAAAAAATACTACACAAATTAAAATAAAAATTATATTGGATGGGGGTAGATGAAATACCTGAATTATTTTCCTCCAAGCAATTAAAGAGCCATGGGTTGAAGATAAAATTACATAGAAATTAAAAACAAACAATCTTAAAAAAATTAAAATCAATTAAAATAAAAAATACACAAATTTAAAATAAAATAAATATTGAACGGTGCTAGATTAATTAGCTGATGTATTTTTTAGAGATCGAAAAAATAATTGGGAGTTCATGTAAAAAATTTGAGACTGGAAAAAGTGATCGGAGGTCTTGAAAAAATATGAGATTTGAAAAATAAAATCAGAATTCGGGGTTAAAAAGATTTTTCGATTTTTCCACAAAACTGAAATGTATTTTTTCCATATATTGAAAAAGAAATGCCTAAATGAGAGGATTTGATTTTATTTGTGATTTGAATTAGTTATAAAGATATTGCAAAATATACTCTAATTTATTATAAATTGGTTTTTACTAGATTTATATATTTTTTTAAATTAAAGGTTGAGATATAATAGCAATTTAAGTGGACGGATTAGATGATATGACACGGGCTGAACAAATTTTGAGGAGGAAGATGTGGTGGCATCCTCTGGTGAGATCTTTAGCTTTTTAGTTTTGCTTTAATGTATACCCTAGTAAAAAATAAGTGAACCTTGTTGATTTTGGGAGTTAAAAGTTCACTAGTAATTGGTGGGTCATTAGATGGGTGAATTGCTACATGTGTGAGGTTTGATGGGTCACTTTGGGTTTTTACAGGTATAGGTCAAGGGAGGGGGGCAGGGGACGCGAGTCTCTTGATTTTTGTAGTAGGATCACTCATTTGTTATTGGGGGAGAATTTCTCATTCCCAGGTTCAATTGAGGGAGAGTTCTGATATTTTTAAGCAAAGTTGGGTCAAGTGACCCCACTTTGTTCTATGTATATCCGTCATTGGTGACCACGTGACAATACCTCATTGGTGTAGGATGATTCAACCAACGTATGTATATATTGACCAGTTATGAACTCGACAATTAGAGAGATTGGTTATCTGATTGACATTTCCTCACATGATATGTTGAGAATAAAACACGATTCTAATCAATCATCTCTAATCAAGGCAAAGGCCATAAGAACTGAGCCGAGTCAACACGTCGTCATGAAGTGGTCTGGTTAACACAATTTTGAAATCTGGGTCGTAATGCATACTAATATTGAATTAAAATAGAGTACTGCTTTGATGCTCTGGATTGTCCTTTTAAGAGATTTTTAATTGGTAAAAAATAGAAAATAGGCTAAAAATAATGAAGGATACTTATGTCTCTTCACAAGTTCCTTTAATTTGTTTTCATTCCCTATTCTATATTTTCAAATGGTTATCCTCCTATCTTCTTGCTTTGCTCTCGCCCGGACATGAAGGCCGAAGTACCTAATTTCCCCCCATAATAACTTTAGTGAAAACAGTATAAATAGAACATAAAATTTTATGTAAATGATTCTATCTATTTTGAATTTAATAAGGAATATAAAATTGAAATTGATCCCTGATGACATAAGATAAGATGTAAATGTTTATCTCAAATTTATCAAAACGCTTATATACTATTTACCTGAGAATTTTTTTTTATTTTCTTCAGACCATGTTATATTTCAACCTTGAAAACAATGTAGGTATGGTTCGAAATTTTTATCTACATTGAATTTAAACAAGAGAAAGAAAATTCTACGAAAATTTATGGGTACCCAAAATTTTTTCATATGGTATTTTTAGAGGATAGGAAAAGAAAATAATTACGGAATATTCATACGGAGCTCGAAAGAAAGAAAAACAAAATAAGTATAACCTGTTTCTCTATCCTCATTTTTCTAACTTAACCTTTTTTACTTAACAAAAGTCGAAGTTATTCATGATTATGAGTGTGGAAGACCTCGAATGTCTTGTATATTAATTCTAGAATATGAGAGATTTTCACAAGAAATTATAAATTAAGCCATTCGTGTTCCAACAATTCTCTTTGGAGCATCGAAGATCTCAATATGCAACTTTCATTTGATCAGCTAGTGATACCCTTTCTTTTGGTTGGCTGGGAAAGCTGGATCATCAGTAGGGCAAAAGGCGAAGCTGTCGGCATTAAAATACGATCAAACTGGACTTTGATTTCTATTACTTTAGATATGTAACTTAATGTCGTAGAATTCGATTCGTAAGTACTGAATAAGAAAATATACGGATTAAGGCAAACAGATTAAAATAAAAGAATGAAAAATGAAGATTAAATACTGGCGAACTAATGCCGGCAAGCGAGGTTCGATTGATCAGGCAGGGACAAGGCAGCGAGGCGAACGGCACTAAAATTTTTATTGTGAGGGAAAAACCCCAGTTTTACTATAGGATTGATCTGTCTTAACGTGAAGGGTAATAGTGACTTTTTTGTAAACACTGTTAACTTAATGGGGCCAGATGTTAAATTACTTTTCGGTGTGCTCTGATTTCATGGCTTGTAGAATAGGGGGTGAAAGTTCAGTGTATGCATATTTAGAGTACTAAATTTAAAATATGACTGATGTGGAGGGCATATTTGTAAACTACCAATAATAAAGTAATACAATCGTATAAGAGCTATCAATGAATTCAAAAAGGAGGTGACAGATTGTCTAAAGAGAGAAATCTTCGGTCTTTGAGTCACATCACGTGAGCTCCGTGTGCGCGTGGGACCCACATGATTAGAGGTATCTAGTTCCTATTGGCGTGTAGTCAGAATCCGATGTCACACCTTTTCATCTCTTTCGCAGAGGCTCAAGCAGATATAGATTAGGTCCCCTCTCGTATCTATCGTATTTTCTACCTCTCTACCTCCTCCTCTCCTTCAAAGCTGTGAGCAATATTCCTAACAAAAGAGGAAAAACAAAGTGGGGGAAAAAGAAAGAAGAACATAATCGACCAAATTCCCTAAAAGTAAAGAAAAATTGTCAGGGGAGAGACGAAATCAAAAAGGGGAACCTCTGACAGTGAAAATTCCGAATTGATCTGGTGATTAATCTCTTTTTGAATGAACTTTCTATGGGTTCTCTAGATCCGGGGCCATGGTGAACCATGGAGTCAAGAGGTACGTACATTATTTTATGTCAAACTGGGTTCTTTCTCTCCTCCCCTAGCCCTAGTTGCCCGAAATTGCAATCTTTAACAGATCGCGCTCCTCTGGTCTCGATCTCATCTATATTAAAATTTGGAAAAGATTAAATCTTCAGGGTTTTTGTTTGGGGGGGGGCTAAAGGAGATGAAAAGATTAAATTTTGGGGAAGATTCAAAGATTAAAATTTGGAAAAGATTAAATCTTGAAGGGAGGGCGGGGGGCACTGGGCTCCTGGGAGAGATGCAAAGGGAAAGATTAACAGTGTTTTTGGGCGAGGACTTAGGGAATGGTTTTTTTTTCTTCCTTAAACCTAAATTTTCCTCTCAAACATGCCATAATTCTTTAGGGGGCGAACTAGGGGAGATGAAAAGATTAAATTTTGTGAAAGATTAGATCTTTAGGGGTAGAACTAGAGTTACATGAAAAGATTACATTTTGTGAAACATTAATATTTTTCAAAATTATGGGGTTAATTGATAACTAAGTACGTTTGAAGAGAATTGTGAAATTTAGCCGACCTTAGTTGAAATCTGCCAACAGCTTTACACGGGGCATTTATTAATTAATAATAAATTATAATTCAAATTGGAAATAGTCAAATTGTAAAAGTAAGGATGACAGACTCCCAAAAACAGAGTAAAATCGTCCTTCTACGCGGGACCCACATCAGGTACATTTCCTACTCAGCATGGGACCCACTTATTTACAACTCTTTATTGGCCGATAGTGAATCGATGTGAGCCCTCAATTTCCGCCCCACGATTGAGACAGTATAAATTAATAAATAAATTTATTTCCATTCACCGGGGGAAAAAAAAACCGATAGGGATTCTCGTATTTTTCCCGACGGCCTCCTCTCTTATCTCCTCCAAGCCTCCATATCCAAGGCCAAGGAGGAAAAAAAAAAAAAAGAAAAAGAAAAAAATAGATAAAAATCCCCAAAAAAGAAAACTTAGCGGTGCAGAGTCACAATCAACAAGGGGAACATCTTTAATATGAAAGTTGTAGTTGATCCTGTGATAAATCTCCTCTGGTATGGTGTTGCTATGAATTCTCTAGATCGCGGCCATGAACCATTAAATCAGTTACGTATTGTTATAGATCTCTTACCGATTCGAAAATTTATGTCCAACTTGGTTCTTATTCTAATATACAACATATTTCTCTTTATGTTATTTGTTTTTCTAGATTTTCCTTCAAGGAGTGAAGAAATAGGAGATCTATGGTGCCTGATCAGACTGAATTCGATGCCGATCCCAGAGGTTTTACTCGAAATCTTTATTTTTTCTATATGTGCTATATTTTCTATTATTGCTTACATTCTTACCTTTGACCATATTGAGATCAACTAGACTTTGTTTGCAATTTTATGTGAAATTGGTTTTTTTCTTGATATCTAAAATAAAAAGGGCAAATTTTTTTTGGGCATGATGTCGTTCTAGGAATATATAATAGGTCGATACATTTGGTTTAGATATAAGCAATTTGATAGTGTCTTACCTTGGAGATTAGACCCGAATTCGACCCTGATCAAAGAGGCTTTGTTTACAGTAAGAATGAGAATATTAGAAAACAGAACAAGTCAATAACTAGTCTCAACGCATATAGCACATTTAGATCAATAGTATCAATAAAAGATTAGCCCTCAGCCTCAAATCATGTATTTGCACTTAAATTTATATCATAAATTAAATCTATGCACAAAACTTAGCTAAATAATGTAACGTCCTGGGTCACAATAAACTTCCACAATAAAGAAGGATTCATAATCCATAAAACAATTAGAGGTCAACTGACAATCAAATCTGCATATCAAAGATGAGTTAAAGACAAAAAAAAAAAAAAAACCATATATCCATCTCAACACAACAAAACACATAGAAGTTGCAAAAAATTTAGAGTATCCATATCTAGCAACACTTATAATAGCCCATCAAAAACATCAGAAACAAACAAAGTTTAGGGATTTAAAACACTCCCATTCATCTCACTTCACCACTGAGCACTTATTTTGTTACCTTAGAGATTGTGGACCTTTTATTATTATAGTGTAATAGTAGAGAAGGGATTATGATGGGGGGTAGTTAGAGCTATGGATGGTTAATTAAATGTTATTAAATGAAGATAGTGATGCAAATTGGAAGTTAATGAGAAATAGAGTAGTGGAGAAAGCTCAGATTCGGAGCAAGTGAAGGTTAAAAGGTTAATAGGATTTAATTGGAATGAGAATTGAATATAAAATATTATCATAATATCATGAATATAAATCTAAATTATCAATATAGATAGTAAGATAAAGATCCATTTATATTAATTATGTGTGTTTGACCATGTAGATATGTATTTTACCGTCAAGAAACAGAAAATCTCGTGGATCTCTATAACCATATAAATGATGCACATAAATGGCACTTTTACATAATTTTGTATCCCAATTGGAGGGCACTCTGAGAAGAAATGTTTTAACATTGAACGCACTTTTATATAAGTATTGATTAGATGTTAGATTAGCTAAATAGATTAAATAAATAGATTAAATTTATTATACCATGTATGGTATAGTCAGTATTATCGAGGCGCAAGGCGCAACGAGGGGTGCAAAGTCTCCTTATGCGCACTATACGCAAGGCGCACTGCGATGCGCGCGCCTCACTGAAGCGAGGCGCACACCTAAAAGAAATCTTTTCCAACATATGATATACAAGTATGAAACAGGTATGAAAGAAACAACAACAATAAACAATAACAATAACAAAGCCTCTACCTGAAGTATTTTGGGTCGGCTATATGAATCCTATTATTTCATTCCGCTCTATTATGAGCCATCTCTTTTGTTAAGCTAATCATAACCATATCTTTTTTAAGTACTTTTAACTAAGTCTTTCTAGGTCAACCTCTGGATCTCTTTACTTCATTAACTATAATATCATCACTTTTCCTAACCGGTGCACTAAGAGGTCTACGTTGTACATGACCATACTACCTTAATCGATTCTCATTTTATTCTCTATAGGAGCAACCTCTAATTTATTATGGATGCACTCATTTCTTATAAATTTTCACATAAAAGGACTAAGAAATATCAAGAATCAATCAAATATCTCATTTGTCAAACTTTGGAGAAATAAAACATCAAAAAGAGTAAATTAGATGCATAGAACATCAGAAAGAGTCTGTTAGATGTATTAAACATGTGTAAAGAGTCAAAAACAGTAGATTATCACTAAAGAAACCAAAGATTAAAAAATAAACCAAGAAAATAGTATATTTTCATGAAAAAACAAAAGGAAAAAAAGCATACCTTTACTACTGTCCGGAGATATGGTAGCCGATGGCTTCTCTGAACATCATCGGAGATGGGAGAGAGGTGGTGGTGGGCAGTCGAGATTCGAGATAAGAGAGAGAGAGAGGAGGCGAGTGATTGAGATGGGAGAGAGAGAAAACAGTGGAAAAAGCATGAGCAAAACCCTAGAGAATCATTTGTGTTTAAGAAAATATCGGTTTTCATACCCGAAACCCCGTTCAAAAAAAACTGTACCATTTCTGGGGCGCATGCTTCAGTGCGCCCCACCTCAGGCGCAACGCGCCCACGAGGCGCATGGAAGGCGCGCCCCTCGTGAATGTGTAGCACCCTGCCTCTGGTGCAGGGCGCAATTGCACCAACCCTCATGGCCTCACACCTCAGGCGCGCCGAGGGCGATTGCCTCAATAACACTGGGTATAGTTCTAACTCTGGAATGAGTATATCATACCATATCAATTTGTTATCAATATAAACACACTAGCTCTGGAAGAGGCTCAAAGGCTTAAAATCTCTGCATGTGACCTTTGCAATAGCCTCAGTTCTCCTAACCTTTCACTTGAATACCCCGTCCACCACAATCACTTTAATGAAGAAATATTACTATGTGACGATCATTAACTCCAAAAAGATCACCAAATACATCAATTTGATCTTCTCCTGCCTATCTTCCCTGGACCAGTAGAACTAAACTCTCCTGACTTATCTTGGCTACAAAATTCCGTAGAACAAGATTCCCTCAAACTATTAAAATCCTCTGTTGAGATCTTCAAATAAACTAATCCGCTTTAGGATCCATCAAGCAAATGATCCTCTTTGTAGATTCACCAACGAGATTGTCTTCGGTAGGGATCCATCAAAAAAGTAATCCTTTTTAGGGATCTTTCAAGTGGTCCAGTAGAACACCTTAGCCAAGAACACAAACTAAAATGAATCAATCTCCAAACAAACTAATGAAACAATATCCATCTAAACTAAATTTACAATATGTACCAGAATCTATAGAACGATTCTCACACGAATCAATATCAAAATCTACCAATTGAATCAGACAAACATTCCTTGCCTAAACCAATCTTGAAATTTCTGTCAAATATAACTCCACCTTATCATTCATTCAAGCAACCAAATACCCATCAGCCGTCATCAACTACTATAAAAATCAAGTGACTAAAATCACTTTGCAATGTATGTTTAGTTTTGGACATTTGCAAGCCCTTGTACTCTGCACTCAGCAACAATTGCCTCCAGATTGCACCCGAGTCCTCACACTTTGTGAAAATCAATCTCCCTAAAACACCAAAAACCACCACTAATAAGATTGGCAGCTATGGACGTTACTAGCAATATTCAAATTCTCATTGAATTCCCAACTGCAACATATATCCAAAGTTTAGGACATTTACGAGCTGGCACGCCCTCTTGTCATTCACCCCTTTATTAAAAATTTCAATTACTAAAACCAATGGCAGAAATCCCCTTATACCTCATTACTTTTCTCATATGTTATGCAAATCCAAAATCCTTGAAATTAGAAGTAAGCTAACGATTAATTTGGTTTGTTTTGATAATTTTCCTAATTGCACCGAACCGATCTATATTCGTAACTGAACCAATCTAAACTAAACCTAATCTGTTTGGTGCGGTTTGGTTTTTTCGGTTGGACCCAGATATGTCTAGTAATAGCTATTTTAGTTAAAAGAGTAACATATTTCCTCTTTTGAACCTCTCATTTATCTCATATTCCAAGTTGAAAACTGAACTTGTCCAATCAACTACTTAACAAAATAAAGTTAGAACCTTTGAGCCTTTACTCATTAAGGTACAAAAATATAAGTTTAAAATTATCTTTGCCTTTAAAAGGAATTGTTGTAGAGAATTATGTTGAGAAAAGTTAGTTTCCGATGGCGCGATTTGAAATATTCTAACGCGGAATAGAATTTACAAAGTTTGTTGGATTTAGTCTATTTAATTAGTTCATGCCAATTAATGTCCACCGCTACTCAAAACCCTAACATCATTCAAGATCTACAGCTTCCTTCTTGTACTTCTTCAAATCTTAGATGATCCTTCTCTTATTAGTGTAAATGGCATCAAGTTGCAACCCGTAATTGATAAGCATGTTGTGCCAATAGTGAGGGTGGAGCCGCGATGAGATATATGAAGATGAAAGTGAGATATACCGATCCTCTTTAAGAAAGGGGGTAATGGTAAGTTCTTAAGGATGATGGTGAGATATGACAATGGGGACAACAAAGACAAGAGGAAACCCAATCCAATATGGCTTTTTCCTCTACAGATCTGAAGAAGGAAGCAAAACTGTTCAAGATGTGGAATTCGTCGAGAGGAAGCAAAGAGATGCAAAGCATAACTGCCTTATCAGTTTCGAGATTGAGGAAAAGTGATGTACTCTTTGGGATTGAGGAGATAGGTTTGACACAATGTTAAAGAAGACATTTGAGGGAAATTAGAGACTCGATGAATATAGGTCTTTAATCTTTTATTATTTATAGCACTTGAGAATACAAACATATTCCACATATTATTAGGAAAGTGTTAAGACATATTCTTAGCATATTTCTTTATTCTCTCAATCATATATCATCATAAATTCTAATTGATGTACTAATATATCCTTAGGATATAGAAATCTTCCTAGCATATTTCTTGCCTAATATATTTCTTAATAGAGCATTTGTTTAATGTGATGCACGAAAGAAAATTGTGTAAGATATTTCAATGAAGTTTTAAGAATGCATTAGAAATTGAAAGAAAATTGTGTAAGATATAGTTTTCAGCAAAGTTTGTAATAATGCACTAGAAATTCTTTTGTGGGTTATTTCTACATTTCTCCGCAAATCATCAATATTTGATATTCCTCCCTCAAATAATCATAATGGCTATTAGGCCTCCCAAAACTTAAAAGTAGTTGAAAAAGACCCCTCTGTTAGTATAACCATTTAAATGCTCTAACTAGGGTTGGATTAAGGATAATCAGGGATGGGCATTTATAGTTTTGCCCATGTGGAGACGATACATTTATATACAAGTATTAGGATTTTACAAAACCAAACTCTAATCCCCTTTCAATCATCATCAATCGCTTATTCATCTAAATCACTAACTCTCTAATCAATCCCTTTTCGCTACTTCCTCTGCCATCTTTGTCTTCGTCAGCGCTGCTGCGGCCATGAGCTTAGCTAGTGCCCTCATCGCCTTAACTGCACCTCGATCACCGCCACATAACCCATCGCCTCCTCCAAGAAGCTTGTCGCTGGAAATTTCCTACACCCAACACAAACCTTCCAAGCTTCACCCTTTGGTGGTAAGTTTTTTTATTATTCTGAATAGTTAGGATTTGAAATAGTTACGGTTTGAAATTGTGTTTTTTGATTTGAAATTTTGATTTTTGTTGAATAGTTTCATTTTTAATGTAATTATTTTGGTTTTCTAGTGTTGATTATGATTCAGGGTTTCACAGAATAATTTAGCCCAAATTTTAGAGAAGATAGTTAAGTAGAATAGTGTTAACCTATTTCTTAATGATTATGGCTGAGCAAACTATGGTTACAACCGATTAAACTGATCGAGCTGCCTGATGTGGGGTTCAACTATTCTAAATCGGTTATGAACCGAACCGACGGATTGGCTCTTCAAAATAGTGCTTTTCTGTCTTCTCCTTGTGTCTATTTAATGCAATCACATGTTTTGGTCCGCCCAATGCAGTCATGTGCTGAGTTCAAACTAATTAAAAGCTGTCACTTTCTTTTTTTATTACTTATGAACTATAATGCAGATAAAGGAAGCTATTCACCTTCATCCCCTTCTCCAAATAGTTAAAGAAAACCATGACTATACTCTGGATCTAAGCTTACCTATTTTTTCTCTTGTTCTTCTCTAGTAGTTCATGTTTCTTAACCTCCCTCCTTTCCACTCTTCGTATATGTGCTGCAAATGGAGAGAGCATCCACTTGATCATTTTAACATTCACTTGTTTGTTGTTGAATGCTATTGAACTATGTAACAATTGAAAGAACCGAAACCAAACTGAGATAACTCGTTCCGGTTCGGTATAGTGGCTGGGTCGGTTCTTGTTCGGTTCAACTGGAATTGGTTAAAATCGACTAAACCGACCATTTGCTTAGCCCTATTAATGAGTTCAAGCTATGGTTAATGAGTTTGGGAGAACAAGGGAGGGGTATAACAATCTATCTACCAGAAAAGTCAAAAGAACATTCCCTTATTTAAAGCCCACCTAACTAGAGTGGGCTTTTTCAACTCACTTATGTGATTTGGGGGGACATTATAGCTTTTTTGCTAATTTGAGGGAGGAATATCAAGATAGTGATGATTTGAGGGAGTAATAATGGAATAACCCTTCTTTTTTTAACAATACCCACCCATTCTCTGACAAAATCCTCTCAGCCCTTTTTCACGTGTTGTAGCTCCACTATCCTCTTGTTCTTATTTTATCAGTAAATAGTCAATCTTTTATTTTAATCTTAATTGCACTTAAATAGGATAATGTTTTCTCACCTTTGCATCTATATACCTTAAATCTTATTTTTAACAATTATATACCCTAAAGTTTTTTAAAATAGCACATTGCTACCTTTTTATTGCATATGGATGGAATATTCCATAAATATCCCCATTTAAGTTGTACATGTAAAAAAATTAAAAAGATAAAAAATAACTCTAAACTTTGCAAAAATAACAAAAAACCTTATATTACTGTTGTCTTTCTCACTTCATTCCACTGCTCTTAACTTGCTGGCGATTCCCCGTCGTGGACGATCCCCGTATATATTACCTCCTCTCTCTATTCTTACCCTCCGCCCTCCTCTCAGCTCTCTCTCGCTCCCTAATACTTGCATGTGACCCCCGTCGTGGGCGATCCAAGTATATATTACCTCCTCTCTCTATTCTTACCCTTCGCTCTCCTCTCAGCTCTCTCTTGCTCCCTAACACTTGCATGTGACCCCCGTGGTTGGTGATCCTGTGCTCCCTTTCCTTTCTCAATCTTGTTTCTCTTTACTTTATTTGTATTTATCTACTTTCTTTGTACTTATCTACCTTATATTTAACCTATCTATCTTTTATCGATTTACCAACATTTTAATGAAATTTGAATTTTTAATATTTATCTTTTTATTTCGTCTTTTCTATCCTTTGTAAAATAATCATCTTGTATTTAATATTTCTATTTTTTTGTGAATTTATTTGTCTTTTATATTAATTTTTCTATAATCAGTTAAGTTACTCGGACACTTCATTTTGTGTGCTGTATTCGTGTCGAACATGGATTCGACCAGATTCGCTATGGACGTGTGGTTCTAAACAAAACCCGATTTTCACATTAGTTATAATCCTAAACTAGTTTCTTTGGTATATCCAGCTCAAACTAATATGTCAACTCAAAAACTGAAATCCATTACATGAATATTTGAAAAAGATCTCATTGTATTTCATGCGATCAAAACTTTATCTTTTTTATTAAGCCTTAATTCCTAGATTGATTTAACTTGCTTCTTATTTGTTATAGTAAGTAAAAGAAATAGACAACTGTTGTAGATCTTTTAATTCAATATTTGGTCTAATTTAAGTAATATATATATTTATTCATAGATAGACGGATACATACATATGTGCATATTTATGTATCCTTGTATCCTGCCTTTTACAAATTTTCTGTGTTCCTATCCGCACCTGCACCCGCATTTGTGCAATCTACACATTCGGTTAATAAAACAACTCGATTTTAGTTTGTGTATCATTATGTGAATTAACCTAGCTTTTATTTTCAGCTATTTATTTCCTTTATCTGAACCTATTTAGCCTTACTTTAGTTTTATCTACCTTTCTATCAATTTATTGTATTATGTTTTTGTTTATTTATCTTCATGTACATCTATCTATTTCTATTTTAAATTTCTAGTTGTGAAAAGAAAATATTATAATAAAGACAGACATACTTAAAAGAAAGAATAAAAATAAGGCTATTTTAGTAAAATTTAGTAGATAAAAGGTGTGCGGTAAGTGTAGAAAGGGGAGAAGATGAAATAAATTTGAGAGAGTGGCTAGGGTAATGGTGTTGGGTAAAGGGGAGGTTAGGAATTTGAAGTCAATATCTGAATCCATATTCGCAGAATTGTATCCATATCCGTATCTATAAAAAATCTGGTACTCGTATCCGTATTCAAAGTTCGAAACTATATATTTATCTGACAAAAAATCTGAAACCATGTCCATATCCAACCGGTTTCAATATTGGTTACCATCTAGTTTTCTTGGACATAGACACAGATTTTCTGTGGACACGCCATGGACACATGTGGTTCCAAGCTAAACCCAATTTCTCTTTTACTCATCCCCTAAACTAGTTTCTTGGCTAATATTCAGTTTAAAACCAATCGGTTTTTGAATTTGAAAACTAACCCCATTACTTACATGTTTGAAAAATACTCATCATCATATTATCCATGCAATCAAAACTAAACTTTTGTTGTTAAACCTTATTCTTAATTTGATTTAACTTGATTCTTAATTGTTATAGATAGTAGTAAGAGACATACAAATGTTATAAGTTTGATGTGTCTCGTGTTCGTAACCGTGTCCGTGTCCTTATGCGTGCTACCTAGGTTACCATATTCGACTCTGTTTCATATGCGGTTGTAGATCTCATTAGATATATTTGAACAGTTTTGCACCCCTCCCTGTACTATTTGCCCAAGTTCAGATAGACCTTACTGAACTTTTTCATCTCTTTTAAGAGTCAAAAGAAATTACGAATTAGGGGTCTTTTATCACCAGTAGAACTACATGGGTTCCATCCGTCTTAAAACCTTTTGGACTATTTTAAGAGTGAAAAACCTCACTCATGGGTCTATCAACACATCTAGAACTATATGAGTTCTATCCGTAACTGGTAGATAGTATAGGGGGTCTAACCACAATTAATCCTATTTTCATTCCTATTTATTGTACAATACATGAATGTATATATTTGTAAATTATTATACAACTATATATTATATTCTTATAAGTTTTGTAATTTTTAAAATAAATTAGAATTAACTTATGGGATTATGCCGCGAGGCTCATGCCTCGAACTCTGTCTCTTCATAAAAGGGTTTAATGTGTTGTCTAGCGCTTTCACGGTTTTAAACATTAATTACATCATATCCAACAATCCAAATTTACAGTTTGAAACGTCAAAATTTCAGATTTGTATATATAGTATCCAGAATATATTGGATACTATCAGTGGTAGCTTAAATTTTACAAATTTACCGTGTCCCATGTTCTTAACTGTGGCCAAGTCTGCACATGTATCTGTGCTACCTAGGTTACCATATTCGACTTCGTTTCATATGCAGTTGTCGATCTCATTAGATATAGTCGAACCATTTTGCACCCCTACCTATACTATTTGCCCAAGTTTAGATTGACCTTAATGAACTTTTTTTCACTCTTTCAAGAGTCGAGAAATTATGAGTAAGTGGTCTATCCTCACCAGTAGAACTACATAGGTTCAATTTGTCTCAAAACCTTTTTGACTCTTGAGTGAAAAACTTCACTCATTGGTCTATCGACACATCTAAAACTACATGGGTTCTATCCGCAATTAGCTGATAGTACAGGGGTTTAACCACAATTGACATTATTTTCATTCCTAATTATTGTACAATACATGAATGTATATATTTGTAAATTATTATACAACTATCTAATATATTTTTCTAAGTTTTGTAATTTTTTTAAAATAAATTAGAATTAACCTATGAGATTATGTTGTGAGCCTCATGCCTCGAAACTTATGTGTCGCTTGATAAAAAGGTTTAATGCGTCATCCAGCGCTTTCACGTTTTCAAACATTAATTACATCATATCCAACTATCCAAAATTACAATTTAAAAAATCAAAATTTCAGATTTGGGTATATAGTATCCATAATATATTGGATACTATCAGTGATTTAGTGGTAGCTTAGTTCAACTCACACTCTATATATTTATATCCAAACACATGTAATTATTTCCTTGGGTGTAGACTTCAGTAGGTTGTTGTATCACCAACATCTCTTGTCCTTGTCCTAGTAGATAAGTTGTGTCTATCTTTTCATATTTATAGAACCATGTTGTGTGTGGAGTCATGTTTTAGCAGTGTGTGTAATTTTTTAATCTTAAATTTTGGGTACATAGCTTAGGCTAGTATAGAACAGAAATGCCTAGCAGTATTGCTGGTGAATCTTTATTTGTTGCTATTGCAGACAATTAATCGTGCCTGATCAAATTCAATTTCTTCGTTAGGTTTAGAGATGTAAGACCTTGTTGTGATTATTTTGGCCTACAATTAGATAATTCTAATGATGCATAGCAAGTTTAAATGATTGGAGCTAAAGTAAAAGCCTATATCACGAGAAAAGTCCTAGTCAACTTAGGATGGCAGAAATTGTAAGTGCTTTATAATTATACTTTTTATTTGAGTTCAGGATTATATATTTGGTACTTGATTTTAGTTCAGGATTTAGATGTTTAATTTGAAATACTATTAACCAATGTTTCTAAATGTCAGATGTCAGAATCATTTCAGATGAAAATTCCATGCTAATTCCATGCTGGTTGGTGAATATCAGAGGTATATGGTAAATATCAAGGAGTCATATAGGATAATATGCATAAACTTGATGATCAAATAATGGAACTATGATTAAAAGATGATATCTTTATTTATATTTAAACTCTGAAGTTATTAAAAAGATACTTATATTTTTAAGTGTGTAATGCTAGTAGTAAATATAATTTGTACATAACACCAAGTTATGCATTTTAAACATTTTTAGATTGAATCAAAGTATAACAACGTAAGGATGAAAATGAGGGAGATTTAACTAGTAAGTGTTTTTTAGGTAGAGATTTACAGACTACCAATTGTTCAAGAAGGGGCTTATTGCAGGCAACACTCTGACGGCGAAGACTCATTTAGAACGGTGATGTAATAATCAAGGTTTTAAATATCGGCTGATAAATCGATATTATCGGCGCTTTATCGGTTTTGGGGCCTTTCTGCTATGATAAGTTTAAATTTTAATCGGTTATCGTTTTGGGATAATTATCGGCGATAAAGTGGCGATAAGCAGATAAATCGGTCGAGTTTAGTGGTAAAAATTATCAGAATTATCGGTTAGAGATCTTAAACATGTGTATTTACATTTGGTTAGTGATCTTAAACATGTGCATTTACAATTGGTATATTTATATTTCATTAAATTTCTACAGCTGGTTAGTTTATCTTGTTATTTGCTTGTATGTTATTTAAGATTATATTTTAGGACATTATATTGCATGCACACCCTTCGATATGACACTCCGATAAATACTACTTAGCCCCTATATATCCCCGATTTCCACTATCCAATATGGATTTTGCCCATCCGATAAATCCCCGATAAACGATATTTAAAACCTTGGTAACAATAGTCAAAATCAAGGTAAATGGTTAGAAATTGAACAAGCTGTAAGGCTCTTGCTAAACAATTTAGATTCAGCCAATCTCTAATCCTTCATTTTGGATTTTTATATAAAGGATATTAGGTTGGGTATAGGCTTTAGTTAAATTATGAATCCATGACTCAATCTTAAAACACAAAAGTCTAAATCAATGTAACATTTCAGTCAATTCTTTTTAGCCAATGTTTCCTGATATATTGTTTTTGCGAAGAAGCATATGAAACAACATATTGACCAATATGTTGGTGATGTTACTGATATTTAAAACGATGAGATTAATTATTTGATGTGACATTTGAACTTTAATATTTTTAATTATACTAGTATTAGGATCAGTTAGTTAATTTGTGATCAGAATTTGAGTATTTTAGTTCTATTTATATATTAGGATTACTTATGAGTCTGTAACTTTTTTTTAATATTTTATTTTAGGTTATGTGCGCACACCCACATAGTGAGATTGCTTTTGCTTATGTTGAGGATTTGGAATAAATATGAAGGTTCTCTATTGATGTGGGACTAGCAAATCCAATTCTTTTGGTGATATTTCTTCTACTTCTGTTAGGGTGTAATTCTCTAACTCGCTAATTTTTTGTTATCTCTATTTGGTGCCTAAAGCCACCCCCTCACAGCCCCTATTCGTCTCACATACTATAACTAAACTCCAAATTGAGCACAATATTTCAAACATCGCCCAAATTCTTAATGTAATACCACCCCTATACTAAGAGTGCAACAACTATACCTGGCAGGACAAACAAAAACATTAATTGTTCTCTCCTACCCATGTAGCCACCACAATTCTTGTTTCCCTCTCTGTTACCTAGCAGGACAAACAAAAACATTAATTGTTGTCTGCTCCCATCACCCAACAATCTAGTATGTCCATCTAAATACCCAATACATGATTTTTGATCCAATGAAGCAATGAAAATCAACCCAAACGCCGATAATTTGCTGACTATTGTACATGCCTTTTTAAGAGGGTGTTTTGGGTAGCTTATTTTTTGGTCAATTAGCATTTAAGCTAGCTTATCCATAGCTACATGTTTCATGACATATCAAATAAGCTAGATATAAAGTCATGTTTAAAAAGTTGGGATTCCCCAACTTTTGACAAACTAGCTTATAGATCATTGAAATAAGCTAAAGCAAATGATTTTCTATCCATACAACTTTAAAAAATTATCATAAAAGTCAAGCCATCATAAGTCAACATAGGTTATAAGCTTCAAACAGTAAGCTCTCCCCAACAACTTCTTAGTCTTTCTTATCCATAAAAATATTCTGGAGTCCTTGTTTATTGTCAAGAGCTACTTTTAAAAATCATGCCTTTGCTGGTAGACCATAGACTGATGGCAAGGCCTACTCAATGTTGCATATTCATGAACACACATAGGGATGTGACATGGCCTAATCTATGTTGTATTCACAAACACACAAGGATCTGGCATGATACTAATTAACGTTACATATTCACAAACACACACATGGATATGACACATTGCTCTATTATATGATGCGAGATATGGATACAGAGAGATGACTAAAAATATACATAAAACAAGAGTATCTGCTTTAATGCTTTAGTATTTACGTTTCACACCTTTGCTCGAATATGCAATTTTTTCATATTCAGCACTATATTATCATCACAATGTCCAAGTGGATCACAATGAAAACAAGTACACAATAGGTCTTTGCTATGAACATCACATGATCCAAGTAGATTGCATCACACATGGAATATCAATGAAATGTATGAAAAACATAGGTCTATATAATATGATCATAAGGTCCAGTAGATCGCATCATAGAAACAAGTAGCATATGGAATAGCAATGGTATGTATGAAAAACATAGGTCTATACTAATACGAACATCACTAGGTCCAAATAAACTGCATCATAGAAACACATAATGCATGATATCACCTTAAAAAAGTGATATGGAAAAACCATAGGTCTGACATGTTTGATGCGCACTTTGTATCTGCACCTGCAAAAAGACAATGACATCATTAGGTTTGTCATACGATTAGAATTATATGCAATGAAACAAGTGATCAAATTGTAGTAGGTTGATGGAAAACTTATACTATTATAAATAGCATTTAGCTAAACATATAACTTAGCACAAGTTCACCTTTGATGCAGACTATTTCTTGAAAGAAAAGCTGATTCACTATAGCTGATTCAATATCACAACTAGCATTTTGCACGCGCAAATGCAAGTGCAATAGCATAAAAATTATTTAGTCCAACGTTTTTATAAAAAAAAGTTATTTGAATTTCACCCTTTTTTTTGATATGGTGAAGTTTAAATATGTTCAAAATTAAAATTAATTATAAAATAGTGTAATAATATATTATTCTTATAAAGTTAATTTAGTTAGTCCCATAAATGATTCATAATTCATGATTCTCATTAGTAGAATCTATGTACAATATCAAATGTTTTACAACCTGTATCTTATTATTAGAAGATTAGTCAAAATATCTATTTATCAAGCTTTAATTCAG
>JBAKGM010029560.1:0-21164 GCA_037177215.1 Asparagus racemosus
ATCTCATTTGTCACAGAAGAGTGTGACAAATGGGAACCAATAACAACTTTCTTGAACTCCACTGTGATTTTATCTTACTAAGCCTAAGTTGACCAAGTGATTAAGCTCGAGAAGTATTTCTATACATAAAGACCTAAGTCCAATTAGGTTAGGATCAATTGGCCCAAAACTCATTACATGGTCACTTAGAAAGCCTAATAGAATAGAACAAAATCATTAAGGAATAAAGAGATATATGTATATATAAAATGAATATATTTATCAAGAGGCTTGAAAATTATTTAAAATAAAGAGTTAACATAATACATTCAAAATTTTGGATAAATTTCTATGTTAGACTTGGTTTGGTATAACTAGAATGAAAAACATTTCTAAGAAATTTACTTTAGAGTTATGCATAAAAATATTTTATTAAGTATAAACTAACTCTAGTTAGATTGATAAAAATCTAAAATGAGTCAATTCATATGTTGACTTCTTCAAAGTTGGCAAGTTGACCAAATTTTGTCGGTCTCACTGCAAATCCTCACAAGACTATAACTCGTCCTCTAGGATAAACTAGGCATTTAAAGGCTTGTTATATGTGCCAAATAGAATCGCAATTTCTGTGAAAGTGAGTTTGAATTTGTTTTTTTTCCTTTTCATTTTATTTCTTTGCTAGAGTACTAGCAAAAGTTTAGGTGTGAGGGTATTTGATCATCATATTTTATTACATTTTTATACTCTCATTATCAATTTTATTTATCGACGAATAATGAGTTTTTATTTGAATTTGTAGGTCATGAAGTAATGAATAAGATCCCAAAAGAACAAAATTTCCTCACTTTTGTACCATTTATTGAAGCTCAATATCAAGCCCAGAGCAGGCCCGCAAAGTCAAAGAGATCAAGAAAAATTCGGGCCAGCAAGTCAATAAAAAAATAAATTATGTTAGAAACCAATAGGTTAATCAACTGATTTGTTTGTAATAGAATCAGTTACTGGCTAAAACTTACTTCTTGAAGCTCAAGACAGTTCCAATAGCTTTTGTTGATTGCTGCAGGCTATAAATAGGGGTTGAGAGTGAGCGGTTTGGTGTGAAACATTTTATAAACTCTATTTGGAGAGGAGGGTTACTCTTAATTGAGAAGACCTTCTAAAAATTATAAACTTTTTATTTGCAATAAATAAAAAAAATTTACTCCTTTTAAATTTTTGTTCTTCTTCTTTAATAATGAAGATGAAGATTTGCCTTCAAGGGCCTTAACCCCTTGCAATGTAAGTTTTTATTTTCCTTTTTTATTTTTTTTATTTTAGAATTACATGTTTTAGGATTTTATTTTTTTATTTCATGTTTAGTAAATTAGATTTATTTAATGCTTGTAGAGTAATTTTTCTTTATGCTTTAAGAGTAGATTTATTATTTTCTCTTTATTGCTTTAATTTTCTATTTCTTTCTATTATTGCTTGTAGTTTAGATTTACTTCTTGTTCTTTTATGCTTATTAGTGTAGATTTTATTTTCTTATTTTTATTTTGCAAATTGAGTAACTAATCTATTTAGAAAATATAGGATTGTATGAAACTAGTTTAATTTCTTTTCTAGTTTGTGGATTACTCTCGTTATGCTTAAATTAATCAAGTTTAGGATAAACAACTAGAGAACTAATTAGTAGAAGAAAAGTTTGATAATCTATACTTATTTTGAGTGGTTTGTTATGTTATTCTTATTCATTTCTAAGATTATTATCTAGTTGTCTTGTTCTTTTCATGAATAAGAATTTTTGCTTGGATGATAATTTAATTAATTATGCTTTCTTTAAGTGGTTTGATAATCTATGGTTAAAAAATCTAAAGTAAAATATGATAAAAGAGAGTAGTTCATAAATCTTAATTGATATTAATTAATAGATTCAATTCTAGATTAATCCTAACTTCTCTACTTGTTGTTCCTCAATCTATCTTCATTTGATTTCTCTCTCTCTCTCTCTCTCTCTCTCTCTCTCTCTCTCTCTTGAATTCTCTCTTCTTGATTTTATTTTGTTGATTTCCCTTTTTTCGTAGTTCATTCTCTTTCCTTATTTTCTTTTTTTTTAGTGTTCTGTTTATTTTCCTTTTCCCTCCTTCTCTCTTTCTTCCCTCTTGTTTTAAATTTTTTTATTTATTATTTTTTTGACAATTCTCTCTCTACATCTCTACATGTTTTATTTCACTTCTTTTTGTCCATACTTTTCTAGGACCAAATTTAGAATTTTCAAACACACACCTTCATTGTGGGTTCGATATCTTAAATATTATACTTCATAGTTGTAGTCTTACAACTTACATGTTTTTACCCTAATCAGTTAGGACTAGCTAGGGCTATGTGTTACTTATCTATGAGGAGTTAAGTTAGACAATTGATTTCTTATAGATTTTAGGGTGTTGTCTTTGTAAGCGTATTGAATCGAGTTGTGATTTAGGTAAACTCTAGTCATAGTACAAAAGACCTTTCATGAGAAAGAAGAGTGGATGTAGGATTGTTATCCGAACCACTATAAAAATCTTGCATGTTCCTTGGTTAGTTTTTGGTTTGGTTATGCACTTTTTTTTATTTTCATTGCATATTTTATATTTTTAGCAAATACTATAACAAATCTATTTACCCCCTCCTAGGATTGCATCTCAAATCTAATAGGTTTTGTCACAAAAAGGAAAGGTTGTAATAAGAAGGAAAAAAGAGAGAAAGAGAAGACAAATAAAAAGAAAACAAAGAGGAGAATCAAACTAATAAATCGAAATAGGAAATAATTAAAAAGATGGAGGAATCAAAAGACAAGACTAGAAATCTAGGATTGAATCCTTTAGTTAATTTTAATTTGAAATTAAGAGCTACTCTCTTTTAATTCTCATATTGCTATAGAATTTGTAAGTATAGACTATCAAGTTACTCAAAACAAATATAACCTATCAATTTCACATCCAAGCAATATCACCATTCGTGAAAAGAAATAAACAACTAGATAGTAACCCTAGAATTGAATAAGCATAATCTATCAGACCACTCAATGAAAGTATAGACTATAAAACTCTTTTTCTACCTATTAGTTCTCTAGTTGATTATCCTAAGTATGATCATTTTAAGCACAAAGAGAGTAATTCAAAAACCCAAAATGAAATTACCTAGTTTCTATTAAGAATAGAGCTTTTGGGAGAAAATAAACTATTTTATTCATTGCACTGAAATATTAAAATACAAGAACAAGAGAAGAGGTTTTAGTATCCCAAGCAATGTGGGACTAAAAGAAAGAGATACAATATGCCTAATAACTACATTTAACACCCCCGATCAAACTCATAGTCGGTAGAGACAAAGAGTTTTGATAAGACGAGCCAAATTTGCATAGATGGTTATTGGCCTGGCTTGGTGAGAGGCGGTTGAATTGGAGCACATCAGTGGCTAGAACTGTTAGCGGTGAGATCATGTTATTGTAGTGGTGATCGATGGCCATGCACGGTGGTCTCCAGAGGGTGGACCTACAGTCGTGGGAGAAGGCATAATGACTGGATCTTACAAGCGGCAAGGTACGGTGTTGCAACAATGATTGACGGTCATGCATGATGTTCGCGAGAGAGTGAACATGCGGTCATTTGAGGGCAAACCTATAATGGCGAGAGGAGGCATGGTGATGGATCTTGCAAGCATCGGTGAGTGGAAAGCGCTTGGCTAGAGAGAGCTTGGCCAGAGGCTGACCAAGGACTGAGAAATCTTGCTAAGGCAATTCGTCGAACATCTTGTGTACATGTGATGAATAGTTTGTGCAATTACACCAATCGGAGCAAATCGACGATGATGAGGGTTATCCTTAGTAGTAGTAGCAGCCAAGAAGAGGTTGCTGTCGAAGTTGGTGTTGAAGCAGCGAGGTTCAAGATTAACAGTAACTCAAATAGGATAGTAGTCCATGGATGAACAGTACCCCCTGATGGACAGTATCATTTAGCAAAGGTTAGGGCTAAGGTTTTGTAGTGAGTAGAGGACGGTGAGAGGTTGTGACCGATGTGGCGGTGTGTCAAGGTTAAATGTGGTGTCGAGGCCGGCGAGGGGAAGCGCAGAGTTTTTGGCAAAACCCCCTCGATGGCTTGATGTAGAGGAAGAAGAAATGGGTCTCTCTAGAATCAAGAGGATGGCTCTGATACCATATTAAGAGCAGCGCTTTTAGGAGAAAAGAGACAATTTTATTCATTGTAATGAATTATTTAAATACAAGAGCAAGAGAAGAGGTTTTAGTATCCTAAGCAATGTGGGACCAAAAGAAAGAGATACAGTATGCCTAATAACTATATTTAATAGTTTCATCTAATCCTATATTTCCTACAAGAATTGGCTACTCATATTATAAAATAAAATAAAGAAAGAATATTTATACGAGAAAGCATTAAAGGCAAGAAAGTAAATCAAAACTATAAAGCAAATAAATAAAGAAATAAAATCTACTCCACAAAGCATAAAAAGAAAGAAAAATAAAATCTACATTACAAAGTAATAATAGAGCACGAAAATAAATCTACACTACAATGCATGAAATAAATCAATACGACAAAATAATAAATCTAATATACCAAATATGAAATAAAAACATGATAAAATCCTAAAACATGTAATTCTAAAACAAAAAATTAAAAGAAAATAATTAAAACTTATATTGCAAGGGGTTGACCCTTTGTGAAGTAAATCTTCAGCTTTATCATCAAAAGAGAATAAGAATAAAAATTAAAAAGGAAGAAATTTTTTTATTTATTGCAAACAAAAAGGTTTATTATTTGAAAGGGCTTCTCTCCTCTCTAAAATAGAGTTTATAAAATTTTACATCTCCAAGCCCTCATTCTATATCCGTATTAATAGCCTACAACAATAAACAACAGCCCTTGAATTAAACTGGGGCTTTAAGAAAAGTATAATCAACCATTGATGAGAATCTGTTGTAAACTAATCGATTAGTTAATCAATTAGCTAACCGATTAAGTTGTAACAGAATTTATTTTCTTCTATTGACTTATTGGTTCGACATTTCTTTGACTTTTGGGCTTCTTCTAGGCTTCAATATGACTTGAAAAATGAGAAAAATGGTTCCTTTGAGCTATTATTCATGACTCTTCATTACATGCAAATTAAGATAAAAAATATTATTAACAGATATATTTATTCAAATAAATAGGTAACAAGGGTATAAAATTAATAAAATACGTTGATCAAGGATTGTAGCCATCTTAGCTTTAAAAATTACGTTCAACTCTAGGGAAAACCACTAGATTTGGTTGGGGAAACTGATGAAACTCTTTCAATATAGTGTTCCCAATGCATGATTTTTGTAGATAAATTCTTTAAAAATTCCTAAGCTTCATCAATAATTTTCTTCATGAAATCTCCTTAGCACATAGATTATGAGGATGTCTTTGAAGAGTTATCCAATTCTTCATAAATGATTTGGCATAAACGCCATTTCTCTAAGCTATGATAATGATATTAGATAAGGAGATCCTTAAACCTATCAAAATACTTCTAAAATGGCTCTCCTAAAGTTATCCTACAATACTGAATGTTGTTCCTAATCTTTTATCATTTTATGAATTAGAATTTTTTTTCAAAAAAATGCTAATAAATTCATCTCAAGTTGAGATAAAATTTATGGGCGAGCTATATAACTATTTCTTAACCTTTTTCTCAAGAGAAAAGGGGACAATTTTGAGCTTAATTACATCCATAGATAACTCTCTAATCTTAATCATGAGGCAAACTTTCTTCAACTCGGATATAAAAGTGTAGGCATCGTCAGACTCATTTCCTAAAAACTTGGGTAGCATGTTTATGAAGTGAGGTCTAAGCATATAATTCACACCATTAACATCCAAAAGTTTAATATAAAATGGAATTGCATTCTTTGTAGGATAATACATATCCTGAAAAATAGGTGGATTTGGATTAGCTATTTCTTCTTGTTCAAATTCAACACGAACTAAGCTATTTATATTATCCTTAATCCAAACTTGCATACACTAATGAAACATTTTTAGAAAGTTTCTTATCAAACCTGAGAAAAAGATATAAATAAAAAAAATTCTTTTTTATTGTTTTTTTATTCATTAGAAGGGAAACAAAATCTAAAAGATCTAAATGATTTTTGAAAAAGAAAAAGAAGGAGAAAAGAAAAACCTAACTAAGCAAATAAAAAATTAGCCGCATAAACTATCACCCTTAATTCTAAGGTTATGCCTAAACTCCAATAGACCAGCTCCTAGCAAAATATTTCTTTAATGAAAAGATCTAAGTTTACTTAATCAGTTAGCCAAGTAAGGATAGTACTAGAGAGAGGTCAGAGAACATTTCAGACCCTCTTTCTTTACAGAACATTTTACGCAACCCTTAAACCTTATCTTAGACGCCAATGGTGTCAAATAAACTTAAACTGATTCATTTAAGAATTTATTATTTCCTATTGAGCTTGAATCTTTAGGGACCAACGTCTAACGACTTTTAAAGCTTGGGTTTGTGTAGTATAGACTATCAAGTTACTAAAAATAAGCATAACCTATTAAAACATATTCTAGTGATATTACTACTAATAAAAAAAATAAATAACCAAATAGTAACCCTAGAATTGAAAAATCATAAACTGTCAAGTCATTTAAGATAAGTATAGCCTATCAAATTCTTTTTCTACCAAATAGTTCTCTAGTTGATTATCCTAGATATGATTATTTTAAGTACAAAAGAGAGTAATTCAATAACCAAAAGATAAATCTAATCTTAGAAATCCTAAAAAACTGTTAGCTACTCATACTAGAAATCAAAGGCAATAAATTAAAAATTTAAACTATAAAGCATAAAAAGAAAATAAATCTAAACTACAAGGTCAGAAAAGAGAGAGATAAAAAATCTACAGTACAAAGTATTAAATAAAATAGCAAGAAAATAAATATACACTACAAAACATAAAAGAAATCTACACTACAAAGCAATAACTCTACACTACAAAACATGAAATAAAAATAAGAAATAAAATCCTACAACATGCAATTTTAAAACAAGTAAATAAAAAAGGTAAAAAAACTTACATTGCAAGGGGTTGGCCCTTTGTGAAGCAAATCTTCACCTTTATCATTAAAAGAGAAGAAGAACAAAATTTAAAAATGAGGAATTTTTTTATGTATTGCAAACAAAAGTTTACAATTTTGAAAGACATTATCAATTTAGAGTGACCCTCCACTTGAAAAAGGAGTTTATAAAATTTTTAGATATTTTTAACCCTCACTTTTTACCACTATTTATAGCCTACATCAATCAACAATAGTCCTTAGATAAAACTTGAGCTCTAAGAAAATCAAAATTAGCTATTGATCATTTCTGTTACAAACTAATCGATTAGCTAATCTATTTGGTTGCAATAAAATTCGTTTTCCATGTGTTGACTTATTGATTTGATTTCTTCTTGGGCTTTTGCCATTGTGGACTTCCTCTAATCTTCTAGTGGGCTTTAAGACGAGATATTTTGGGCTTCTTTTAGATCTTATTTGGTAAATTCTTGATTACCTATAAATTCATAAAACAAACATTATTAGTAAGTTTATTTATTCAATAAAATAGATAATAAGAGTTTAAAAGTAAAATACAGTGATCAGAGGTTTTAACAAACACTGAGTTTTGGGGAGGGTTTTGGCAATTAAAGATAAGTTAAGGGGCTTATATGCAATTACCCCAACATTTTAATGGGTTTGGCTTCCTTGATGGGTCCTTATGGTGGGGTTATTGGTTCAAGATTATTTGATAGGACTAGGATTGTTGTCCAAGAATCCGACATATTTGGATTTGAATTAGGGCTAGGATTTTTGGTTAGAATCTTGGACTTTTTGGTAGGATTTTTTAATTTTTAATTATATTATCGGATTAGGTGCTGGATTGTAAATATTATAGTTCATATGTGATATATTAAATATTAATAATTAGATTTACCTAAAAAATATTAATAACATTAAGTTTCAAAATGATGAATATTAATAATATTAATATTATGTATGTGCCTTATTTTATTTTATACATGTGTGTGTGTGTGTGTGTGTGTGTGTGTGTGTGTGTAATATTTAACACTTAAGTAAATATTAAATATATATTCTAAGAAAAATAGTTAATATTATATATAATAAATAATGAATATATAAAGTAAGAAATAGTAAACTATTAGAATATTATTAAATATATTCACTTTATATCCATTAAATTTATTTAAATAAGTATCTAAAATATATTTAATTAATAATTAAATAGAAATATACTCAAAATTAAATATTAAATACAACTAAAATTAAATATATTAATATGTAATATTACATGTATTAATATTTAAATTTACTATATTACATGTATTCATATGAAATATCTAAAATAATTAAATTTTAATTTTTTTATAGGAAGAGGTGAATAGATCAAATTTTGAGATAGAGAGAACACCTATTTTTTTATATATGTAGAAAGACTACTCCAAAATTCTCTATCGTTCTTTAATAAACTTGCCTCTATATATAGAGGTTACAGACTCTTCTAGACTTCACCTTTTCAGATAATTATAGACTTTTCTGGACTTCACCTTTTACAGACTTTTCTGGACTTCTCCTTTACAGCTAATTACAGACAGACTTTTCTGGACTTAAAAAAAAAACTAGCTAACTCAAAAGTTACAAATTTTCTGGACTTCACATTTATAGCTACTTACAGATAGACTTTTCTACACTTCAAAAAAGAATAGCTAAGTCAAAAGTTATTTTACGAAAGCTAAAGTTATATTGTCTACTGACTCAAAAGATAAATCATAGTTTGTGCCACTTTTTATTCATCCTCAATAGATGTGCCATCGTTGTTAAATAAGCGAGGGTCCAAGTTATTCATTAAGGTGCTTCAGTCATTATAAAAATGATCATGAAGATCTGGTTCATCATATTGTAATTTTTCAAAAAGTTTTTGATACACATTGAATAATAAGGCTTCATTTAAGGGTCTATCATCTTGATGATCATGTGTTGTTTTTAGTCCGTAAAGAACCACTGTTCATAGACCGTCATACCAATAGTCTTTTCTATCTAAGGTTTGTCTCTTAGCCTCTAGATATTCATTCATATTGGTGTGTTGATTTACTTTCCAATTAAAATCTTCCTCTTCGAAGGTGCTAAGTTCTTCAGGCTCTTTAGTAGTAGATTTTTGCATAAACCAATTTTAGAACGAAGGACAAAATTTTGCTTCTAATTGAACCAGATATAAAGTCACTATATCAATCTCAATTCCTTTAATCAGTGGATTCATTCCTATAATAATGATTCTTATCATTCTCAAAAAATATTTAAACTACTCATATTCTGATCGGTTAATCATGATCTTGTGGACTATTCCTCTTTCTATATGATATGCAGCTCCTATATTAACTACTTCTTTAGGCTCACATTCTTGATAGTAAAATGTGAGGTACGGAATAGATTTGTTGTCACATGGACATTATCTAGCCTTTCTAAATGAGGATAATACTAATTTTTCACTTTTATCTTCAATGAGTTGATTTATTTCTGGGGTTAAGTTTTCAAGTTCTTTTATGACCCATTTTCTATGTTCTAATCTTCTTTCTTGTGTCCATAGACTAAATTTTTCTATGAATTGCTAGAAATAAGCTTCTTTTAAGGCTTCAGTTTTTTCCTGAACATATTCTTCAATTCTCCTTTTAAACTCATTTATTCTGTTTTCTTCATCAATGAGTTTTACTTGTAATTGTAAATTTTCTTCTTCTAATGTTTTTTACTTTTAAACCCAAAGCATTTATAGCATTTCTAAGCTTGTAGCACTGAAAGTTTTCAATAGTCGACCATATATCATTAAAGTATTGTAGTGCTTCTCCTGTAATTCCTAGATCTCTCCAAGGTGCGGATTCTCGAAATAGCTCTTCAAATGCTTTAACATTAAAAGAACTAGTTAAGTTTACATTTATTTGTGCTTCTTGTAGAAAAAGTTTTCTTATAAGACGTGGCTAGTAGATTGAGCTGTTTCATGTAGGCTGACTGTAACCCGTAACTTGGGCAAAACTTCTAGTTGCTGAATGGGTACTTATTGGAAAATATTGTTTATTTAGCCTATAAAATTCTGATCGTATAATTTGAGTTCTTGTAGTTCTTCTCTCTTTTATTGGGATAAACCCATCTTCTGACCTTTTACCTTTATCATTCATCTTCAGATACCTGTATATCAAGAATCTTATATGGGGTTAGAATGGCAAACAAACCTCCTTTTTGAGAATATATAATTTTACCGCTATAATTTATAACATGTAATTCAACTTCAGCATCATTTAGCCCACACGATTGTTCTAAAATATTTACTTTTCTTGATAATAATGCCATGGGTACTTCTAGTAAGAACTGCTAATTGTTGAGAAATTTAAATCTTATACATGTTTTTACTTTTGTATATTTATTAAAGGGAATTACTATGGATTCTTTTAGTAGAAGACAAAATTTATTTTTCTGCTATTTTTTATTAAATTTTTATTAGTCTTACTAGTGTAAATTATCTTTCTTTCCACGGTGGTCTTGATACATGATCAAGACCACTGTGTGTAGACGGTAAAAATGTACTTTCACTTAGGCCAACGATCAGCTTGGATCCAAGAAGTAAATGCTTATGGGCTAAGGACTTCGAGTGGGCCCAAAGTCGAACCCTTAACAAGCTATAGTGATGGTCGCCTAATGACTGAAGCAGACCTCGCCAAGCAACCCATTTTGACTCGATCCAACCAAGTCAAATACAAGTCGACACAACCCATATCGAGTCGAAAGGCGTCATTAGTCGGCCAGGCCTAGAGTCGAATTTTGTGTCAAATTCGAACTCATAGGCGAAGCTCGCCAACCAATGAACTCCATCCACGTCAACTTAAGTGGACCAACTCATCCACTTCCGAATAAAGTGCACCCACGTTCGTGATGACCTTCACCTGCAACTACAGCGAACTTCGCCCACGCCTTCAGCGGACTTCACCAAGGTCACAAAGTCCGCCTAATAGCCGTTTCAAAGCTATTTTTAGGGGATAACTACCCTCAGTATGTCCTATTTTAATGACCATTAACCCAGGTCATAAGGAGGTCATTAACTCTCTTTTTTAGCCTATGAAAGGAGGGGAGATCATTCATTCAACACACATGGAGAGAGCTCAAAAAAAATAACAATGAGAGACATATACGCAGAGGAACATCACAAGAGAAGATTGAACTAGCTTCCAAGTGATTCGACCATTGCCATCAGCAAAATACTCGTAGGTCTTGATTCAGTTTATCAACGGAGTCGGTCCTTGTTTGCCCTTATTGCCTTTAAAGTTGGTACAGGGTTCGAACTTGTTTAAACATTCTGACGACTTCTTGGCTATCTCAGCATGTTCCATTAGGTCCTTCCAAGTGATGGCAGTAACAGTGCCTATGTGGGCTTCAACCTTTGTCAGAAAATTATGCCTACAAGTTTGTAACAACATTGGTAGGGGCATGTCTCGACATCGTAACGTCAAGTTGCGGTATCGCTCAATGTATTCTCGGACCGTCTCATTCCCACTTTGTTTCTCAGAAAGGAGCTTGGGCATGGTGACGTCCGATTTTTTTTATCATGAAATTGTGAAAGGAATTTGGACACCAAATCTGCCTAAGATCTAATTGATCTTTCGGGCAAATTTTAGAACCAATCAAAGGCTACCCCCTGAAGAGTGCCTATAAAGAGATGTGCTTTGATAGCATTGTTTCCCACTACATTCCCAATTTATTGATGGAAGTAGTAGATGTGCTGGTTTGGAGATCCTTTGCCATCGAACACATGTAATGTGGGTGGCTTGAACTTCATTGGGTAGGGGACCATGTCCCATTCAATGGGATAAGGTTGAGTAATCTTGACTTTCTTAAGCTCTATCCATTGAAAAATGGCATTGAGTTGCTTCTGCATGTCCTCCAAGGCTTTCTCCTCTTTGCTTGGTTTAGCGAGCATCATCTGTTCTGACCCTCCATGTTCAGAGTCTGTGTAACTCTGATAATCCTGATCCTCCTCACTAGGGTTTTCACCAATCGGACTTTTCCCTTTTGAGGAGCTTGCTTAGGGGCGTGGATTTGTCAAGAGTTGCTAGATCATCCTTTCTAGATGCTCGATCCAATCATCCACCTCTTTCTTCTGAATGGCCATTTGAGTCAGAATATCTTCTTGATCTGTCGCATTTGCTTCCCATCGTTGTCCTTGACTCGAACTCGAGGTTGGGTTCGATGCTATGGCCGAGTTGACATCACTAGGAGTTGGAGTTGACATCACTAGGAGTTGGTTGATTAGTTTGGATAGAAGAATAGTTGAAAGGAATTGCCGCAATTCTCCTTAGCTTGGTGTTGTGATAAACGCCCTATGCTTCTAAAAGTATGGATCTAATGCTAAAAGAATGCTCTAGATTAGGTAGCTATATTTTCCTCATCATCTTTAAAAGTTACACGTGTCATGTTAACAGTGAAGACTTGAGCTTTACTTCGTTGAGTATGTCGCCGTTGTTTAGTTCGAGTCTTACAAGGCTCAAGAACAGGACTGAGGCAGTTGAAGACCGATTCCTTGTATCGACAAGTTTCTTATATTGCTGAGACTATTTCTCTGATGGCCACATAGTGCTGACATTGGCGGGCTTGCTTCAGGGTAATGAATTCTCTAAACAACACTGGTACCAACTTCGCTAGCTTTGGCCTTAAAATGCAAACGTCACTTACGATGACACTAGTCAGATGTTTGTCCAGTGGGATTATCGATGACAATTTTATTCTTCTAAGAAAATTTTGATGAGGGGTTACCCTCATTCTTAGCTTTTAACGAGGAAGCATAGCGAACACCATGAGATGCTTTAAATCGAACTCCTAAAGGAGTTGATGACTGAAATCCGATATCAGACGTGTTAACATCTTGAACTTTGCTTGAGGCGACAGTCAGATTTCCTTCACCTTTGGCAAGGTTTGTTAGCTTCTAGCTAAGCTCAGACTGTCCTCAGTGAGGGTGGTGTTCACATACGCGGGGGTCATTTTAGACCCAAGATTCACACTACAGTGAATTCTTTGATAACTGCGCACAGTTGGGGAAATTTTATTCTCGGAAAGTGATTCCTTGAACTTCACTTGGTCAAATTCAATGACCAATGTTTCAACAAAAGACTCGAGGGTCTGAGTGTCAGTTTGTGACACAACCTTCTTGTCGGGGAGAAAGTAGTCCCCAGCGGAGTCACCATCCTGTTTCGGATCTTTTTAATATTGTAATTGACATAGATTACAATTATAAGACAACAATGAAACAAAGAAAAATTTATATTTCCTAGGGGTTCTTGACTGTGTGCCAATGGAGTGTCGCACAACCAAAGGCCAAGGAGACTTTCATAGAAGGAGTCTAGAACTTAAGCAACAACCCGCAAAGAGAACTAAAAAAGAGCTCTCAGTGCAGCTATTCATTCAAGGACGAGCATGTGGTCACTATTTTCCATGTTCTCAATAAGGAGAATCGTCTGAAGCTTCTAGAAGCTCGACGCCCTGAAGAAGTTGGAAGAACTGATGATCCCAACCACTGTCTCTATCACAGAATGTCAGGACACTTGATGAAAAATTGTTATATCCTCAAGGATAAAATTTAGACGTTCGTCGAGTCTGGGATTCTAAAGCTCAAACCCGAGCAAAGAAAAGTCACCACGAATATGGTGGCTCTTCAATTCAACTTCATGCCTAAAATTCAAGCCCAAAATGGCGTTGTCCCCATTCCCACTACAAGGATAGAGGTGGTTAATCACGATCGCTTAAACCAACGAGACCGTGGTCTAATTCCCCTCACCACAAAAAGGGAGGAGATCATGTGGGTGCATCTCGATCTTCTTCAAGATGATGACTGGACCCTTCAGAAGTCTAAGAATAGGCATAGAATGAAGATTTGCAACACCATCTCCGCAATTATCGAAGAAGAATCTTCACACGTCACCACTACTATTACCGATCTAAAAGGGGGAAAAGCGACTATGACAGGAACAAGGTCTGGCAAAGGTTATTTGAGGGATTATGACCAACTGAGTACGTCTAAACAACCCGAACCAACCAAACGGAAGGAGGTCCGATTTGATAAAGCCCTGCGACATCCTTCAAATGATCCCAAAACCCCCTTCAAATATGATATCATGGCTCAATTCGCCAACATCCCGGCTCATATTACCTTGTATGAACTTTTATGTTCGTCAAAGGACATGAGAGAAGCTTTGAAAGAAGCCCTAAACAACTGTGAGGCGTTCCTCACCCACTTGACCGAACCACACCAAAACGAAGGGCTTGAGCAAAGCTATCAATATCAACGGCAGGCGCCTTGCATCACCTTCACTCTGGAGGTCATGCTTGTCAAAGACCACCATGACAATCGACCTCTCTATTACACTGGCTATATCTGGTCGACAAAGGTTGAGAGGATTCACATTAATCTGGGCTCTGTAGTAAGCATTATCCCGCAAAGGCTCTTAAGCTTTCTAGGAATCCCTCCCCATAAACTCTTAAAAACTCGAGCAACCATCCTTGGCTTTAACTCCAGCAGTAGCCATTCCCTCAGAAAGATCCAACTTAATGTCAAAATGTCCTACAACCTTTTGCTCGGACGTTCTTAGATCCACTCTAATAAGATCATCCCTTCAACCCTTCATCAGTGTTTCAAATACATTGATGAACAAGGTGTTCAAAAGAGAGTCGATGCTGAAAAGTATCCTTTCAAGAGGGTGGAGAACTATTTCACTGATTCTCTCTTGTATGATGAAAATCAAACAATTGAGATTGCCCTCCCCAATGATGAAGATAGTGGTAACGAGGCGGATGTTGAACTAGATCCCATTGATGACTTAGTCTAGGAAATAGATCCACTTGTAATTACCATTGATGACCTTTGTGTCAACCAATCTGTCAAAAATCAGGGCGATTCAACCTTTAATGAAGAAGAGTTTGCTTACAACTATGCCTCAGACTCTAAGTTCGAAAACTCAAGAGTCAAAATTTGATGGCCAAACTAGCTTCTGAACCGACATTAGATATACTGATAAACGAATCATATTCAACTCACAAGCAACTGAATAGTTCAGAAGATGGTACCCTTATAGTTCAGTCCAAAGGGAACATTATGGATCCAATAATCTTTGGAAAAGTCAAAGCACAATCTCAATTGTCAAAATCCGATACAGAAATTAAAGGTGTACCAGAATTCACCCAATTATAGCCAACAATCTCAACAAATTATGGCAAAAATGGGATACGGCCTTGCCATGAAACAAAGATTAAACTTCGATAGAGGATTGCGAGTCCCTTTGACCCCTTTTACACCAAGAAGTGAGGTCTTTGACTATTACTATTGAACCAAACATGGACTCGGTTACATCTCTCCTGAATTTGAACCACAAACCAGGCTAGCATCTAATGACTCCAGCTCCTCAGTTATGTCTGATTGGGATTCACACATCAGTCTCAAAGCCTTGTTCAAGGTCAACATGGTCTCATATGATCTAATCAGCGATCTTTATGAGTCTAAAGTGTTCAAAGATCCTGAAGATGATCCTGAGACAAAACAGCTTGAAAAGCAATGGGAATCACGCTTTGAAGCCAGAGAGCCACGCACCGAAGACAAAGTGATTCAAATAAACATTGGCAGTGAAACCAACCCCAAGCCCATTTTCATCAGCAAGAGTCTATCACTCGCTAAAAAGAAGAACTCATAATTCTTCTTCAAGAATACATCGACATCTTTACCTGGAGTTATGAAGATATGCCAGGCCTAGACCCTAATGTGTTGTACACCATCTTAACATTGGGCCTAGCATCAAACCAGTCAAGCAACAACAATGACGCTTCTATCTTGAGTTGAGGAGCAAATTGAAAAGGAAATCCGCAACCTCATTGAATGCGGATTCATCCGTGAAGAACAACACCAAGATTGGTTAGCCAATATTGTGGTGGTGATGAGGAAGAGTGGAAAGATCCGAATCTGCATCGACTTTTGAGATCTCAATTGCACCTGTCCGAAGGATGAATTTCCTCTCCCTATCATGGATGTCATGGTTGACAACACGTGTGGGCTTGAGAGAATGTCGTTCATGGACGGATTCTCAAGATACAATCAAATCCATATGCATTCAGATGATCAAAAGCACACGGTCTTCAGAACATCTTTAGAAGTATTTTGCTACATGGTACTGCCCTTTGGCATGAAGAATGCTGGCGCTACTTATCAACGTGCAATGAACACAATATTTTGGGAACATTTACGGAAGACAATCGAATGTTATAATGACGACCTCGCGATCAAAAGTTGTCACAGACAAGACCACATCAATGACTTGAGAACAGTGTTCAAAATCATGCGAAACCACCAGCTCAAGATGAATCCAAGCAAATCTTTTCTGGGCGTTTCATCAGGCAAATTCCTAGGATTTATTGTCACATCTAAGGGAATACATGTCGACCCCGAAAAAGTGAAAGCTCTCCAAGAGATGCCACCTCTTAGAAATTTTAAAGAACTTAGGAGTTTACAAGGACGATTAGCTTACATCCAAAGGTTTATCACCAATTTGTCTGGAAAATGTCAACTATTCCAAAGACTTACAAAGAAAGGTGTTTCGTTCATTTGGGATAACACCTGCCAAGAAGTTTTTAATGAGATCAAGCAGTATCTCACAAAGCCACTGGTCCTAGATGCACCAGTGTCAGATCAAGTGTTCCTGATTTATGTTAGAGCAATGGATCACTCTCTTAGAGCACTCCTTGCTCAGAAAGATGACAATAGTTATGAACCATCCATCTACTACCTTAGCCATACTATGATTGGCGCCGAGGATTGGTATAATCTGGTTGAGAAGAAATATTTGGCTTTGGTTTTTCCAGTTCAAGAGATATGACACTACCTCACTGGCTAGACCATCCATGTTTTTTCAAGAGTCAATCCTCTGCGGATACTCATGACGAAACTTGGATCACTGAATCTAGATTAGCAAAATAGGCAATACTTCTTTCACAATATGACATGATGTTCGTACCACAGAAAGCAGTCAAGAGCCAAGCAATTGCTAACTTTCTGGCAGAGCATCCTATCCCAGATTCTTCTAAACCTTATGAAGACATTTCGGATGAAACCTTTGAGTCAAACACTGTCTCAGGCCATCAAATATAGCAACTATACTTTGACGGCACGTCAAGACATAACCACAAAGGAGCGATTGTTGCATGAGTGGGGGTAGTGCTCATTGACCCCCATGGACATGTTCTCCCTCAAACCTATTCATTGACCAAGCCATGTTCCAATAACGTAGCTGAGTACAACGCTCTTATAATCAGCTTACAACCTGCTCAAGACATGGATGTCAAATATCTTGAAGCTCACGGTGACTCCAAGCTGACCATGAATCAAATCAAAGGAGAATATAAGGTTCGCCACAAAGACCTCATACCTTATCATAAAGCAGCTATTAAGCTCGCTCAATCATTTGAAGGCTTCTACATTAGTTATGTAGCTTGCCTCGAGAATACCCACGCAGATGCCCAAGCATCCCTTGCAGCCACACTCGCCTTGGCACCCAAGTTTACTAGGCACATCACAGTGGCTAGCCATCACTTATGCTCCTAAGAGCATATTCTTGACGCCAATGAAGTTCATGTCGTGTCAACCTGCTTTGAAAACAATGATTGGCACTTCCCAATCATCGACAACGTCTTACATGGAATCTTACCAGATGATCTAAAGCAGGCAGCCTTCGTTCAAAGAAGAGCTCTGTGCTTTTTCTACGATTCTGCCACACAAATGCTAAATTGATGATCTTTCGACAATATTCTTCTCCAATGCTTATCACCAAGTAAGCTCGAGAAGCGTTAAAGAAGGCCCAAGACGGTATGTGTAGAGCTCATCAACTGGGTCCCAAGCTTCAGGATCGACTTCCTCATCTAGGCTATTACTGGCTGACAATGATAGCAGATGCGATAGCATATGCTAAAAAATGTCGTGTGGGTCAAATCCACGCTGACTTCCTACATCAACCTCCGGAAGAATTACATCTGACAGCTATCTCATGACCATTCGAAGCTTGGGGCATGGACATCATCAAGCCGATCAGCCCACCATCCGCTAAGGGTCATCAATTTATACTGGCCATTACAGATTACTTCTCCAAATGGGTCGAAGTTGTTCCCCTCAGAGAAGTCAAAACACCTCAAATGATCAAATTCTTGAGACATCACGGGATTTATCGATTCGGCATTCCTAGATGAATCATTCACAATAACGGTCCGCAATTCATTAGTCGACCGTTCTTTAAATTCTGTAATAAGTTCAGAATTTAAGACGTAGCCTCTACGCCATACAACTCGGTTACTAATGGTCCATCTGAAGCTTTCATTAAAATCTTCGTCAAACTTCTCAAGAAGTTCGTCACCTCCAACAAACGAGATTGGGATGGGAAGCTTGGAGAGTGCTTGTGGGCTTGCCGAATGACAGTCCGCACTCCCACCAACTCAACGCCATTTTCCTTGGTCTATAGATGCGAAGCCGTGATCCCCCTCGAAGTTCAAGCTCCGTCATTAAGAATCACTACTACCGAGAAGATGACAACTGAAGAACATCATCAAAAGCACCGTTAAGAATTAGAACTACTAGATGAGTTGAGACTTCAAGCTCAGCAAAGAATCGAGATCTATCAATCACGAATTTCGAAATCCTTCAACAGGAGAGTAGAGAACAATCCTTCAAAAAAGGCGACCTGGCCATTCGTCGACCCATGGTCATGATGCACAAGACTAAAGTTAAATTGCAACCCAAATGGGAAAGTCCATTTGTAGTAGAGACAGTCTACTTAAATGGAGCATATCACCTAATTGACCAAAATGGCAATAGGCTCATGGCGCCAATCAACGAAAAATTTCTCAAGAAGTATTACTTTTAATCCTAGCCAATTTCATCTCCCTACAGAAATCCTGGTCATGTTTAAGTTTCCACCTCTAAACTAGAAATATCGATATTCCTAATCTAAAACTCAACCAAAATCCCTAAAGAGTCATCAACTTAACACCGTACCATTGCTTGGCTTCTGATATGCCATCATTGTCATGTTAGCAATATACCTTTGAGCAGTGTCATCTCCAAACACATCATCACTGTCATGTTAACAATACACCTCTAAACAGTGTCAACTTTAAAAATACCCCCTACTATCATGTTAACATTACGCCTCTGAACAGTTCTAATTTGACCAAATCGTCATATTAACACTACATTTCTGAACGATTTCTCATCTCAAATGATCTGACCGATTAACATTACACCTCTGTCTGACCATTTTGTCGACCAGCTAACACTACACGTCTATTGATCTATCTTAGCACAATTGACTAGTTAACATTACACCTCTGACAATTTGCTTATGTCAAAAATCGATTAGTTAACATTACACTTCCATTGATTTTCTATTGATAAGTTAACATTACACTTCCAAATGGTAGTCGTCCTTCGGACTTTTTTTGAACTGACTGGCTAACATTACACCTCTGTCGGTCACCCTATTTAGCATGTCAACACTACACCTCTGTCAAATATTCCTACTGTCATGTTAACATTACACCTTTGAATAGTGTTAGTTTAATCAAACTATCAAGTTAACACCACATCTTTGTCAGTTTGATCTCAACATCTTGCTCCCCTACTATGATGTCACTACGATACATTAACACTACACCTATATCGCACATTCATCTTTAAGGAGGCAAAAAGTACTTTTATTTATTAAAAGAGCTGAAACAGTTATAAAAAGAATTCTACATGGAGAGCGGATCAAAAGTATGTATCCACGCAACACACTCAGCCATTTGAGAATCCTAGACATCATGAGCACTCTTCTGAGCCCTCTCTTTCAAGATTCGAGGATCAATAGGGGTAGTCTGCAGCCTGATAGTGGAAAGCCTCTTTGTTTCAGCTTGAAGCTCGGCAACTTGAGAATCTAGCTTCTTGTTGAAATCAGCCCGGTTAGACACAAGCTCCGCCCTTTGAAGTTGAGATCCTCTCAGACGTGCTTGAGCTGCGACAATGGTTGCCTTGGCCTCATCGATCATGCATCTTGCTCCTGGATAGCATTCTGAAGCTCCATTTGATAACCTTCAGCGGATGTGATGCTGTCATTAAGACTTTGAACCTTCACGCTGATTTGCTCCATTTCTATTCGAGCATATTCATCAGCCTTGCTGAGTCTCTAGCAAGCGACGAAATTCAAGTTCGGTGTTGCCCTCAAGATCAGCTATGTGAAGAGTCTGTAATTCCCGACAACATGATTTAGCTTTGTCAAACACCATTTTGAAAGTTTCAATACGAGCAGGACCGACAACTGACGCAAAAACATCCAACTGATCCCTTAGCAACTTGAGAGTGCGGGTTGACAACTCCCTCTAAAACTTCAAGGCGAGTGCAACATTTTGGTTGAATAAGCTTATCAGACACTCTGACAATATTCTTATCTCCATCTCCACCAAGTCTTTGAGGTCAGGAGATTGAGGAATTTCTATGTGACTAGAAGGACTCACTCTAGTAGAGACCACTATGACATCTGTGGTGGCAAGAGAAGTAAATGGCGAGGCTTGCACCTGGTCATTACCCAGTATCAAATATGGGGCAAGCGTGACCAAAAGTTCTAGTAAAGCAAGAGACATGATAGATGTCATTTTCATAGTAGACGAGACGGTGGTTCTCACAACCATAGCTGTTGTTGTCAATATGTCCATTGGCATAGCTCCAACACTTGTGGAAGAGACCCTTGGTTCAGCGAGAGCAGCTACAGGTATACTCAAACTTTCACCTGGACAGGATTCAGAACTCAGTGGCACCTGTTTGCGGGGAAAGTTGTTCTGATTGTCATTGCAAATGAATCCATTACAAATTTATTTTTTACAATGAAATTCAAATAAAAATCTCACCTTTTTATGAGGTTTACAATGAAAACTAAAAAAGATCACAACTTTTCTACCCTAGTTGAACAAACGCGGGATCCATTTATTGGATCCTCGCTTGCATGGGTGTCTTTGCCTATGCCGGGGACTCTATTCCATCCATGAACCACCGCGTAATCCAATCTAAGTCAAGATCTA
>JBAKGM010029620.1:0-21150 GCA_037177215.1 Asparagus racemosus
CTTCGAGATATTCGACTCCCAGCTCTTTGGCAAAACTGAGTCCAATAAGTAACGCGTTGTATTCGGCCACATTATTGAAGCACGGCTCGGTTAGCGAGTAAGCCCGAGGCATCACATGCGTCCTCGGAAAAACTAAGACAGCTCCAACTCTGGAAGAAATCTTAGAACATCCTAGGGTACTTGCCACATTGGTTGTTAGAGAAGCTCCGTCAAAGTACAATCGCCATATTCACTGATGCGATGTAGTGTTGACCTCGTGGGTTTCATCTGGAAAGTTGTTATATAATTCAGCTAAATCTGTCGCTGGGTTAGTTGCTAAGAAATCGCAAATTGCCTATCCCTTGGCTGACTTCTATTGCTTGAAGTGTAGGTCATAACGAAACAAGAGCAAGGCCCATTTTGCCAAACGCCAACTCATGGAGGTTGGTTGCGTCATGAAAATCCGGACTAGATTTACGTTAGAGATAATATGAATCATCTGTCTAACTAAGTAGTGCCGCATCTTTTGGATCGCTAAAACCAATGCGAGGCACTGCTTCTCAATGATCGGATAGTGGGATTCAGTACCCACTAAAGTCCAGCTCAGGTAATGCACCGCCTGTTCATGACTGCTGTCATCGTCTTGCACGAGTAAAGCGGTTAACGAATAGTTCATCACCTTGGTGTAAATCAAGAACAGTTTACCCGACTGCGGTGTAACAAGAATAGGAGGATGCGCTAGATATGCTTTGATATCCTCGAATGCCTTTTGACAAGCGTCGTCCCAGACAAATGATACGCCATTCTTAGTTAGCTAGGAGAACGGCTGGCATTTTCCGAAGAGGTTCGATATGAATCACCGGATATAAGCTAATCACCCCTGTAACCCTCTGAGTTCTCTTACATTCTTCGGGGGTTGTAATTCATAAATCGCCCTCACTTTACCTGAGTCAATATGAATACCCCTAGTGGTGACAATGAATGTGAGGAATTTGCCGCTGAACATTCTGAGAAAGGATTTGGGAGGGTTCATCTTTAACTGATAGCTCCGCATGAGATCGAACATTGTCCTCAGGTCTTTGATGTGGTCATTTTTGTTGCAGCTCTTCACAACTAAGTCGTCGACGTAGCACTCGACCGTTTTCTGAAGATGTTCCTAGAAGATCTTTGTCATCGCTCGCTGGTACGTGGCTTCTGCGTTCTTCAGACTGAATGGCATGACCATGCAGTAGAAAACACAGAGGGGAGTTCTGAACGCCGTGTGTTTTTTATCATCCGGTTGCATCTTGATTTGATTATAACCCGAAAAACCATCCATGAAGGACATTCTCTCAAATCCACATGTATTGTCAATGATGACGTCAGTGATTGGAAGGGGAAAGTCATGTTTTGGGCATGTGGCATTCAGATCTCTGTAATCGATACAGATTCTGATCATCCCATTCTTCTTCAAGACCAGGACAATATTTGCCACCCAATCTGGATATTGTTTTTTCCTGATAAAGCCCGACTCTATAAATCTTTTGACTTCTACTACAATCACTTCCATAATCTGTGGACAAAACTGTCTCTGCTATTGCTTGATCAGTTTGGCATCCGTCTTGATGTTGAGACAATGCGTCGCGACATTTAGGTCGAGTCCTGGTATGTCTTCGTAGTTCCAAGTGAAAACATCGATATATTCCCCGATGAGAGCAATCAACTCTTATTTCTCCTCTGGGGAGAGACTGCTGCTAATGAATATAGGCTTTTGGGTGTGCTTCGTCACCCATATTGATATGGACTACTCCATTCCTTGTGGGGGTTCTCTTTGCTCGAACAAGTCTCCATATTGGATATTGAGGTGATGGATCCACAGGTTTTCCCACGTTGGTATCTGGTCATCGTCCTCCATTGTAATGGGGTCGGCTGTAGTCATATTCGACTTTAAACCCTTGAACATTTCACTGATACTGGCGTCAGAATCCTAGACAGAGGAGTCAGATGAATATCCATCTCCTGCATCAGATAATTGGTTATCGATCAACCAACAACATTCGTCTTCTAAAGAGGATACATACCCAATCTCATAAATCCATAGTAATTATCAAGTTTCCCCTTTGGGACGTGTGCAGCTTTGGGTGGGACTTGAGGACCTCGTCCGAAATAAAGACCCTCTCCTTGCGTAAAGTCATACCCCCATTTTTTCATGAGATTCTACGCTTCTAGACCATATCTGAACAGATGAGAGCCAGGCTTATCATCATTAACATCCTCTCTCAAAAGGTGGTCTGGTGCTGAAGTCGCCTCTCCTTTACCATAGACCACATCCTTTTGATCACCTGTTTTTACCCAGGATGATGAATGTTGTCTCAGAAGAGTCTAGGATATGCTTCCGTGTTACACAAGACGACCGAATCGGCATGTGCAACTTGGGGTCATCGCATAATCCTTTCATCACGTCAGTAAGAGACAGCGAGTACGATAAATTATTATTTATTTAATTTTCGGCAAGTTGTCAATTACAACCATCATTCGATGATTCTCCATCGTCAAGATTGACTACAAATGATACAATGTCATTTATGGCAAAATCACCATCGTGATCAATCTTGGCTTCGGTATCAGCTTCATTGCCGCTGTACATGCCTTGGGCCGATGATTCAGTATCGGACTCGTTACCGTAAAGGAGGGAGTCAGTAAAGTAGTTCTCCAACCCCTTAAACAGTTACTTATCCGTGACTACTCTCTTGACTTCATTATTCGTGTCAACATATTTTAGACACTGATGAAGGGTGGAGGGGGCTATAACTTTATTATAGAGCCACGGCCGACCCAATAATAAGTTATAGGAAGTCACCGCATCAATCACATAGCATGTGACTTCGGACTTCAAATCTCCCATTTGGCACTTTATCCAGATTTTACCTAACGACCGAGACCCACTGGCATTAAATCCATAAATCACAGTGCCTGTACATGCCAGTTTACTGGTAGGAATCTCGAGGCTATATATCAGGCGGAGGGGCATGATACTGACAGCGGAACCCGGATCAACTTGGATCCAGTTGACTTCGCTGGAGCCAATGTACCCGGTAAAATACAGTGGCCTGTCATGCTTTGAATTTTTTGTCTACATGTCTTCCATTGTAAAAGTAATGCAAGGGAAGTGCTTGGTTGCGAGGTTGCATTGCTGGGCTGAAGACTCTTGTTCTTCGGGACTTGGCTCGATCTGAGTGAGGAACACATCAGAGTCAGGCAGGGCTTCCTAAAGGGCCTCTCTGGTCTCTTTTGACAACCGTAGCAGTTCATAGAGAGTTATCCTCACTGGGATGTTAGCCAATTGGGCCATGACATCGAAGCGGACGATTGAATCGAGACTGCTTCGGGTTTTAAACCTCCTAATATTGGGGTTGCTTCTCCTTCAATTTGGCCATGTCCTCCTTGGTGGTCGCTTGCTACTGTGGTTTTTCAGCTCGTGTAGGGGGAGTCATCGTCACTCCTAGCTCCGTCAGCGTCTTAGCATTTGGATTTGAAGCTTCGGCGTACTTGTATTTGCACTTGTGTCCACTCTTGGTGGCAAAGACTTCATGTTCCTCTTTGGAAAGCTAGAATGTCATTATCTATCCATCATTCTCCTCTAGGATTGCTGAAGTGGCATGGCATAGTTTCCCCTTGCCCTTTGATTTCTTCCCAGATGAAGAGTCCGCCCACGGATCATCTTCGAGTAGGTAAGGATGAACCCAAAAAATTTCGCCGTTTGGGGTGGTATGTGGCACAAGTCCCTTCTCACGTTATCCGTGAAGATCATCATTCACCATCTTCATTCCTACATTAACGACGGGCTTCGGTTGAAACAGTTAAATGCACCGATCCAAAGCTGATGGATATCGCATTCGCCCCCACTTTCTTCTCTTTTGGCAGCTTTGGGGTAATGACCCCTACATCGATCAAGGCCTGGATCTTATCCTTGAGATGGTAGCACGCCTTCGTTGGATGGTGAACCACTCTATGGAATGCGCAGTACCTCAAATCTATGACCTTATTCACCTCCTCCTGATTTACGATCAGTGGCAACTAGATCTTATTGTTCTCCAAGAGGTATTTGAAAATACCAGAAATGTCGTCTTCCTTGAAAGAATAGGCTTTGGGGAACCTTAGTTCTGACGACTTCTATTTTTGAGGTCGTTGCTGCCATTGGGGCTGCGATTGTTGCAGCGCTCACTGTTGCAGTTATTGATGCGGCTGCAATTAGAATGTTTAGCTTGTGCCTACTGCTTTCACCTGCTCCTTCCCTTTGCCATGTGGGACTAAACTTCATTTGTGAGCATCTGCCATTTGCTGGCCTCTTTCTGCCTTTTTCCTTTTAAGGAATCGCTCGGCTTGCTCACCACGCACCTTCAAGTCTCTCCATGTCTTGGAGGGTGACATTCCCATTGCTTACAGCACGTCCAATGAAAGGTTGTTGTGACATCATTGCGGCCAAGAAACTACCAAAGATGTGTCGCTATCGGTTTGGTGGACGTCATTGCGGCGACTCGATTCACCCTGGCGATTAGTCAATGCTTGGATTTGTTGATCATGCATCTCTCTCATTTACTGCATGGCCATCTCCATCTCGAACTTAAAATTCTCATTTTTCTTGGCCATAGCCCCTTCAAGCATCTTAGCTACATGTTCTGCACTGATCATAAATGCCTCACGGGGTTGTCCCACGCTAGAAACCATGTTATCAAAAGTAATTGTAGAGCCAGTGTCCGACACTTCATCATATGAGGGCAACCCCCTCTGCACTTTATCATAGTTAGGTCGTCTGATAGTCCCGGACCGCAACCAAGTCAATCGTTGAGATACCCCCGGCATGGCCCGTGTTGACGTCTCTTTGCTAGTCACATTGATGGTGACTCTTGGCAATTCATCACCTCGGGACACTGATCTTCTTCTGCGAAGCACCTCGACCTGGGCTTTGGCATTTTAGTGCCATGCCTAGCAAAGACAGACACCTTCTCCGAAGCTGTCTTGGTGCAGTTGCATTCTAACAAGACCACCCTGATTAGCTTGGAGCACAGACAATGCATGTTCAACTCTGAAGAACTTCTTTTTCGAGATTTATTCGTACCCCCAGCACGATAGTACAACTCGTCAGCATGAATGTCAGAGCAACCCATCGTGTGTTGGCACGACTTCTCAGGTATAACGTCATCATTGTCAGATGAAAACGTTTCCTTCTGAGGATGAACTGTGTTATTAGAGTTTCCAAAAGTGACTCGTCTCAACATTCTCCCTTGCAAGCGTGAAGTTTCGACAGACTCTTAAACTTCAATTCACAACCCGGTGTGAGCAGGTACAGGAATTTTCTTATTGTGGTGGAGGTGGCTGCGACCCCCAATACTGTGAGTTGTCTGGGACTTCTTCAACTGGCCCAAATTCTCCTTAACTAGAATTTTATCTCGGTCATCGTGCAATGGACTGAGGCTCTCTATTACCGTCTTCTTGCTTCAGGGTGAGCCTGCGGGATCAACCAAAGTGGGAACAAAGTTAGACGGATACTTGATTGTTGTAATCGCGGAAGGTGTAGTTGTCCGAATCATCGCACCGGATTTTGGCCTCTAAACTTGGCACATCTTTGGTAGTTTCTTGGCCAGTTCTTCCTTCTTCAATATTCGAGCCTCTTCAACTAGGGCCCGTGCATGCGCAAGTAGTGCACGGCGCTTTCAGATACACTCCTTAAGTGTTAAATGGTTCCATCTGACACAAACCCATTCACTCGTTGATGGCTTGGAGGAGCTGCCAACCACCTGTTGTTGAGGCCTTTGACCTCTTTTAGACTTGAGATCTGTCTCATAGCGGATCCCGTCAACCGATTCTAGGGCCTTGGCGAATTGGCACGCTAGGCGTTGGCGTCGCCTTTGGCGGGCTCTCTTTGAGAGAGTCGGCACGCCATCGGCGGTCATCTCCTGCACAGAGGAGTTCAGATCTTCAACTTTGGTAGCAGTGGGGTTGGGATCCTCACCTTGCGATTATGGATCTGAAGACCAAAGGATCTTCCTTGCAGCGGGAATCTTCCTAGATCTATGGGGGGAGGACGATCTGGACGAGGATGATAGATACTCTTCGAACTTTTGTTGGTCGAACGTGTATTCGACCTCCTCTTCGATCGGGATCGCTATCCAAGTTTGCGACACGATGATCTCATCAGCGAGATCGTTGGCTCCCACTGTGGTAGCTAGCTCGTTCACGAGAAAAGTCGATTTGATCTTCATTGATGGTGAACTCATTACAGCTTTATGCATTTACAAATGAATTCAAAACAATTCATTTTTTTATAAGACTCGATTACAATGAAAATCAAAAAAATAAAAATTACAACTTTTCCTTTAAACAAACGCAAGACCATGTTTATCAAGTTCCTGCTTGCGTGGAAACTTTGTCATTGCCGGGGTTTATCCGTGGACCGTCGCGTGATATGATCCGGGTGTCAGATCTAAGATCTACACAATAAAGGGGATTATTTCATAAAGGAAATAATCACCTGAAGTGAATGAAATCGACTAAGCGAAATCACCACTCTTCTCGGGATCAAAACGAAGTTTGATCCGGAAGAATCACGTGTAGATCTAATCCTTGGATCTCTCGAACTTCTTCGCTTTATGCTGACGGGTTGGCTGAAATCTCAAATCTAAGTGTAGATTGCTGTAGATTTGACAGAGCCTCCCCTTCTTGCCAAAAGTCCAGATCTCAGAAAATAAGACCCCCATCTGATATTTATAGGCTTACAATATAGGTAACGGGTCGGATCTGTGCCTAGCCACTATTTGGTGGCTAGGCGGCCGAGCCAGCACTTGGTGACTCGGCCACTGAGCCACCACTTGGTGGCTCGGTTTGGCCCAGCTACCATTTGGTAGCTCGGCCACGGAAATGGTGGCTCGGCTACGAAAATGGTGGCTCGGCCATGGAGCTGCCCACGTGGCTTCGTTATGTTGTTTTCTGAGTCCGATTCATTTAGTCTGGTCGATATTTGCTAATCTGAAGCTTCACAGTTAGATTTACTCCATGATTCGTCGCTTCGGAGACTTGCACGCCTCGCCGATTTGCTTCATGCGTTTCATCGACTCGCTTTATGCGTTTGCGTCGCATTTATTTGTTATTACATCGTGAATGGTTCGCCATTGCGTCATCGGATGGCTCGCCAATCGTCAACTCATCATCACGAGTCATGTTCGGGGACTTATAGGCAATTTTCAACGCCTACAATTATCACTTGCTAGCTTAATAGAGTTGACTAATAATTGATTTATTTGATAAATTTTTAAATTTTCTAATCCTTAGTTTATTTTATACTCAAGTTCACCTTTTATGATAACTCTAAATAAATTTCTTAAGAAATGATTTTTAAAGTAATCTACTTCACTTAAGTCTTAACTTAGACCTTTAATTAAAGTAATGAAAGTTTTGCATATTTACCTTAGAGTTGAAATTAATTTTTCAAGTTGTCTTGATCTAAATATTTTTCAGTATATATATATACATAGACACACACACACACACACATACACACACACACACACACACACACACACACACACACACACACACACACGCACATATAATAATAAGTAAATTTACAAAAAAAAATAATGCAAAAAATAAGTACCAATTAAAATTCTCTTAAAATCTAAGATGGTTCTATCTTACTAAGCCTAAGTTGACCGAGTAACTAAGCCCAATGAGTATTTCCATGCTTAATGACCTAAGCCAAATTGGGTTGCGATTCATTGGCCTAAAAATCATTAAATGGTCACTTAGATAGCCCGATCAAGAAGTACAAAATCACCAAGGAGTAAAGAGTTTTTTACAAACATTTTTACTAACAATGTTTTTATATATATAGTTATATTTGTATATATGTTTTTGAGAAATAAATTAATTACGAGACTTGAAAATTATTTAAAACAAAGAGTTAGCATAATCTTTTCAAAACCTATAAATTAAATTTCTAGGTTAGACTTGAGTTTGTATAATTATAATGAAGAGATTTGTAGGAGATTTACTTTGGAGTTTATACATTAAAACGTTTTCTTGAGTAAAAACTAGATTCAATTAGAATGTCTAAATATATCAAGTGAATTAATTATTCATAGACCTATTTCAATTGGCAAGTTCACTGAATTTTGTGGGTACATTCATTGCAAACCCTCACGAGACTACAACTCGTCCACTACGGTAAACTAGAGGTTTTAAGGCTTGTTGTATGTACTAAATACAATCACGATTCCTACAAAAGTGAGTTAGAAGTTTTCTTTCTTTCCCTTTCAATTTCTTTCTTTGCTGGAGGACTAGCAAAAGTTTAGACGTGCGGGTATTTGATCATCATATTTTTATCACAATTTTATACCATCATCATCTATCTTATATAAATAGATATATCGCTAATAATTATTTTTATCTTAATTTGCAGGTTAATAAAGAAATAGTGAATAAAATCCCAAAAGACTCAAACTCCCTAATTTTTTAACCATTTATTGAAGCCCAAATATACAGACAAAAGAAGGCCCAAGAAAACTCAATGATCCATGAAGAAATTAGGTCAAGAAAATCACAAAAAAATTAAATCTGCACAAACTAATCGGTCGGCCAACCGATTAGCCAATCGGCCAGCCAATTGATTCGCTAACTGATTGGTCAAGCGATTGATTTATAACAAATTGGTTTAATGGCTTAAATTTAATTTCTTGGTGTCGAAGTTTCATCCAAGGATTCTCATTTATTGCTGTAGGCTATAAATAGGGGTAGAGGGTGAGAGGTTTGAGTGTGAAATATTTTGTAAAAACTCTATTTAGAGAGGAAGATTACTCTTAATTAAGAAGACCTTCCAAATTTATAACTTTTTGTTACAATTAATAAAAAATATTTTCACCCCTTCATATTTTCTTTTTTTCTCTTTGTCCAAGGATGAAAAGAGGATGAACATGAAGATAAGATGAAGATGAGGATTTGCTTTTTATTCTTTTCTTTTCTTATAATATTTTCTTTTCATGCTTATTTAATGCTTTGTAGAGTAGATTTACATTCATATCTTTACTTTCATGTATTTACTTTCTTATCTTTACTTTCTTGCATTTATTTTATTTTTTTTAGTTCACCTTGAGGCTAGAACCCTCTAGGAAATTTCCCTTTTCTAAGTGTGAAGCTAATATTTGTGGGAATTCTAGAAATTGTTTGAAACTAGCTTTATATCCTACTTATTTACATAAGATTAAGATTAGCTAAGTGGATCTATTCTAAATTCCTCATATCTTTAATTAATCATTCATATTTTACATTCTTGATCTTCCTCCTTGTTCTTGTTTTTTATTTACTTGTTTTATTTGCGCATATTCATAACCACTCTTTATCTTTCCACTCTCAATCTCATTTTGTTTTTATTTGCACTCAATCACAAGCACTCTCTCAATCACAAACACTCTCCTAATTGTCACACACGCAACATAAGAATTGATGTTGATTAACTCCTACAACACCTTCCTCGTGGAATCGATAACTTTTTATACTATAACTTAATAGTTGTATACTTGCAACTTTAGGTACACGCTCATATTTTACCTATCAAGTTTAGTGCCATTGCATGGAAGGTGCTTGTAATTAGAATTTTTCTATTTTGATTCTGTGATTTGTGTGTTTTAATGTGAAGGAACTACTTGAAGCCTAGAGATCAAGGATTGAAGATTGAAGATTGAAGAATTGCCTTCAAAACGCTTAGATGCTTTTGTGTGGGTAACTCCTATTTCTAGTATTTTCAATTTCACCCATTTTAGTTAGTTTCTAGCAATTAGAGACAATTAGGATCTAAAAAGAAAAAAATATTTTACTTTTGTCAACCATAATAAAAAAATATTTTACTTTTGTCAACTATAATAAAAATTCAAATAAAATCTCCTTTTCTCACATTTGTTTGATTGTTAACCTTAATAAAAAATAAAAAGATTTTATTTTTACAGCCTTTTGTAGTTGCTTTTAATTCTTAGGGTTGCATTGCATATAATAGTAGGAATTCACCAAAGTGATTTGAACATCTTGATTTGGCACTCACTTGAAAATATTCTTAAGGGCAAAAATCTATTAATCAAGATAATGTGATCGATTTCATCACCTTTTCGTTAACCCTTAAATCACTAATCCCTCACTATACAAACCCAAGTCTTTTAAAACTCATTAGACGTTAGCCCATAAGGATTCGAGCTCATTAAGGAACAAGAAATCCTTAAGTGAACCGGTTTAAGTTTACTTGGATTAGTTGGTGTCTAAGGCAAGGTTTAGGAGTTGCGTAAAGTGCTCCGTAAGGAATTAGGTATTTAATTGATCTTTAATCTCCCTCCAGTACTATCCTTACCTGGCTAACTGACTGGGTAAATTTCGATCTTTTCACTACAGGAATTTTTAGTTAGGCGCTGGTCTAGTTGAGTCTAAGCTTAACCCTAAAATTTAAAGTGATTGACACAAATGATTGCATTGATTTGTTTTAGTTAGGTTTTTCTTTTATCTTTCTACTTTTTCTCATCATCTTTTTAATCTTTTAGATTTTTTTCTCCCTCTTAAAAAAACTAACTCCTATTTTTCTTTAAAAACATTTTTATAAAAAATTATAAAAAGAATTTATTTTGGTGTATGCAAGTTTGGATTAGAAATAGTACCAATTGTTTAATCTTCTTTGAACCATTTGAAGAAATAGATACAAGTTTCTCTGATCTTAGTTTTGAAGAACTCTTTGTTGATGAACTTATATTTTTGAAAAATAAACAACAACTAAAGTTTCAACCCTAAGGCATAAATCTTGTGTTTGAGAAAATTTTTAAAGAAGAACTGGTTGTGTTAGGACAAACTTTCATTAATAAGAAATCTAAGTTCAAATTTAAGGATGACAAATTTAAAATGCATAACACCATAAATACCTACCTTCAATTGCTATAAATATCATTGAAATCCTTCGAGTATTCAAGCTCTAAGCACATCATTGATTATATCATTTTAGATTTCTTTAAAATTTGGGGTAGAATTTTCAGTAATAAGGTAGGATTTGATGTAGAGTATGAATTTTTCATGTTTAACCTTTCATCCTGCATTTTTATTTTTTGTCCCATAATAATACTAAAAAGAATTTACTCTTCTCTCATTTAAGAATTTCTTGTTCTTTTTGAAAAAGAGAGAGAGATATATATTTTAAAAAAAAGATAAAAAAAAGAATGAAAAAGAAAATTTTGACTTCATCCTCCTCACATCAAAGGTAAATTACAGATTTTTATCATTGTTTTAGATCAACTGAGCAAATGTAAGTGCTTTATTTCTTATCTACTTTACTTTATGCATTATAGAGTTTGCATCGAGGACAATACAAAATTTAGGTGTGGGGGTGGGAACTAGTCAATTTATCTTAGTCATTTTTCACTTTATTTTATTATTTTTTTCTTTTTCATAGAAATATTATCACTTGCCAACTTAATAGAGTTAATCAATAATTGATCTATTTGATAAATTTTAAATTTTCTAATGGTTAGTTAGTTTTATACTCAATTTCACCTTTTATGATAACTTTAAATAAATTTATTAAGAAATAATTTTCAAAGTAGTATACTCCATTTACGTCTTAACTTAGACCTTTAATTAAAGTAATGAAATTTTTATATGCTTAGCTTAGAGTTGAAAATAATTCTTCAAGTTATCTTGATCTAAAGATTTTTCAAGATACACACACACACACGCACACACATCTAACATTTGTTGTTTAATGCCTTATAGGCCCTTTTCCCAGAAAATACTTATGGCGTCGACAGTGGCGGGGATCCAAAAGATATCCCAAAGCTTACATTTGAAGAATTCAAGGTTCTCACTTAATCTACATTTTTCACATTATGAGATATTGAACTGATTGGATGTTTATTCTTCAATTGTAGGTGCGTCATTTGTAAACTTTTATAGACATAGCTATAGACATAGATATTGTGTTGAAGTTAAACTTAACTGAGATTATTTTGTCCAGAACCTTTTTTGTTTATCGGTTATCTATCATTGCTAGAAGCTTGTGCGATTTTACTTGAAAAATTATCTTTGAAATATTTCTTCTATCTTTGCTTAAGCTTTTCACAGTTGGGGATCTTGCTATCTTCTAGATCTGCATGTACATGTAATCAATATAAAAATATATAAAATTTCCTTTTTTTAGTCCAAATGAAAACATATCCTTAATTAAAGGAGTATTTTGGCAACGATATGAGTAAATATTGGAATGAGCTTTTGATACTTTCTTAATTCCCATTTGTACCAATAAACAAGCTTATTTTGTCATTTCACATATCAATCATAAAGTAGTCGACCTGCAAGTTATATATGCCAGACCTTTACATGTATCTATATTCTTATTGCAATTCCAAACTAGATATTGCATGTCAAAATTGAACGGAAGTAGGAGGGCTAACAAGCATTAAAAATCAAATTTTTATCTACCTATATCCTAAGATCCATACGTCGAAGAAGATCCAAGGTAGATGATTACCTGAATCGTGCAAATAAGCAACAAAAAAAAAAACTTTCGTCCTCGGGAGATGTTGCGCAGCAATATCAGCGACGTCTCTATCGGTATCTACACGAACTTGTTGGAACTCTGCTCGTCGGTGTGCTTGCACTTAGAAGACGGCGGCCTCTGGAGTTTACTCTCACTCACGATTTTAGAAGATGGATTGGTGTGTTCCTAAAGGTCCATCTTATGCTCCCTTTTATAGGGCTGTGAGGCGGTTTCTCAACCCGGAAAGAGATCGGGTTTACAATCATACGGTTTCCCAAAAAGATTTGTTCAAATCAAATCATATCTTTAAACCGTGATTGATTTTATCTATTGATTGTTAGGAGATAGGTTCATTGAACTTGGTCAGTATTCTTTCTAAACGTAATTGATCAAATTAATTCAGATTAATTAACGGAGATTTGTCAAATCATGCATTATCTGATTACTCGATTCAGATCAATTAACTGAGATTTGTCAAATCATTCATTATCTGATTACTTGATTACCTCACATCTAATCATTTCTATATGACTTAATTTATGCGGGCTTTCTCAATAACGTTCTAATATGTTCTTGTGTGCGATTTATTAGGTTTACGTGATGTTGGCAGTGAGTCAAAATACTTTTCAGCCCACAAGTCATAGGCGGACCCTAGCAGGACATTATGATTACCAAAATTACGTAAATATCATCTCAAATAAAACCTAGTCCACAATGAACATATGTTGGTATCTTCATTAAATGTCTTGATTGATCTCAAGGCAGGAAACGTGTCACCCTTGTGCAGTTCAATGTTTAATTTCTCGCACCTGAAATTAGACTGACTTCTTAATAGTTGACTATCAACTAATTAGGCATGGCCATGCACTTTCTTATTCTATGTTCTTCAAGAGGCCCAGAGATATCATACTCTCATTTATATGAGAGGGACTGATGTAGAACGCACTGCGAACGTATTTATGGAGAAACAGGACTGTCACAAGTCTAAACGTGGGCCCGGTCGAGGAAAATAACCCGCAACGAAGAACGGGTCGTATCTCCTAAACCGTACATCGGAATTGGACGAATTATATATGAAAATCATGTATTTTTCCGAGACGGTGTCAACCAAACCCACCGTTGTTTGGTTCGCCACTGTCCGTTTCACCAAATTCCCTCCAGATTGAGAGATATCAGGGTTTTGCCCTTTTTTTACTATTTTAGATAATATTTTAGGAGTCTGTTTTGATTAGGAAGCAAATCCGGTTTGATTCTAAATTTAACCGACTTACTTCTATAATCATAGGGAGTCTTTTAAGAAGAGTTTTCTTATTTCTATTTTTGGTAAAGTTCGCGTCATAGTAGAAGTCTATTTCTATTTTTGGTAAAGTTCGGGTCACAGTAGAAGTCTAGTTTGTTTTTGTATTTAAGAAGAGTCTTGTAAGCCCTAGAAGCATATTACTTTTATCAATAAAATTCTTCTTTAATATTTTCTTCGTGGATTTGAAGTTCTTCATAGATTCAGAGATTGTTCTTTGTGGATTCAAAGAACACCCCTTGGTGGATTGCGAGGTTTATCACTTCTGCGCTGCGTCAATTGGTATTAGAGCCCTGTTTTCCGATCTGATGGTAGGCGACGAAGCCCCTTTTTCTCGAACTGTGTTTGATGAGTTGAAGACCAATGTCAATCAGATTAAGACTACCGTAGATCGGCTTATGATGATCATGGAGCGTCTGAACACAGTTGGAGTTCAAAATCATGTCAATGGTCGCCAACGACGTGATCTAACTCCATATGACGAATTCAACAGCGACAGCGACATCTATCAAGCTCCACGCCGTGGTGATGATCGTAGAGACTGCTGACAACGGGCAATTATGATGCTGGAGGATTCAAGATGAAGATGGATCTGCCTTCCTTTAATGGGCAACTTCATATTGAAGAATTTCTTGATTCGGTTGTAGAGGTGGAGAGATCTTTTGAGTATATGGAGATCCCAGATGAACGGAAGGTTAAGTTGGTAGCCTACCGACTTAAGGGTGGAACATCTGCTTGGTGGGAATCAGTATGCATGAATCGATCCCGTCAAGGAAAACTGAAAGTCAACAAGTGGGAGAAGATGAAGAAGTTGCTAAAATCCCGTTTCTTGCCAGGTGATTATGAACAAGTCTTGTTTGGGCAATACCAGAATTACAAACAAGGTGGAAGATCAGTTGATGAGTATACACAGGAGTTTATCAACTATCATCTCGCAACAATCTAAACGAAAACGAGGCTCAATAGATATCTCGTTACACCGGGGGATTGAGGATAGCCATCCAGGATCGTGTGTCTTTGCAGTAGACATACTTTGGCAGACACAGTTAGCCTAGCCGATGTTTACGGGGAAAGTTGTTGAGATTTCCATTGCTTTGAATTGTTTACAAACTTCAATCGCCTGAAACAAGATTTAAATAAAAAGATCGCCTTTTTATAAGGCTTACAATGAAAAAATCAAATTAAAAATTATAACTTTGACCCAATTGAACAAACGCGGGATCCGTTTATCGGATCCTCGCTTGCATGGGTATCTTTACCTGTGACGGGGACTTGTTTCGTCCGTGAACCACCGCGTAATTCCGATCCAAGTAGAGATCTAGATGCTGGATTTGCGGATCTGGGGTGTTTATTTCGCGAAGAAAACAAAACGCCGATGGGGATCGATCTCACGAAGGAGATGATCGCCGGAGTAGGTGAGATCTACTAAGAGAAATCACGCACTGACCCTGAGACTAAGACGAAGCTTAGCCTAGAGGGTAGATCCGCAAACCTGACCTAGATCGATGCAGATCTGAGCTTGACTCTCTACCTTGCAGTGTAGATCTGACGTTGGGCGAACTCCTTGCTTGCATGGGACGTGGATCTGAATTTTTAATTTTCGCCGGTGCTCGGATCTATGCGAACGATTGCGTAGAGCTCTCAAAAAACTCTCTAATTTTCCAACCTTGTAGATCAAAAGAATCCCAACCTTCCAACCCCCTCAAATGAAGCCCCCCTTTCCCTATTTATAGGAAAAGAGGGGGGAGAGAGAGTTGGCTCGGCCAAATGGCCGAACCACTTCGGCCTAGGCCGAACCGTCTCGGCTTTGGTCAAGGTATTTTGCCTGCCTTGCTTTGTTTTACGATGTTTCTGGGCTTGGTTTGTCCGTTTGATTTCGGAATCCGATCGGCGTAGCGTCGTCGCTTGAGTTCGGTTAATTCCGCCTCGTTGACGCTCGAGTCCGATCGACTCGTCTCGTTGAATCTCGCTGACCTAAAGTTTCATCGCTGGATTTATTCCACGATACGTCGCTTCGTTGACTTGTACGCCTTGCCGACTCACTGCATACATTCGTCGACTCGCTTTATGCGTTTTGTGGCGCAGTTACGTCATCAGCGGTTCTTGGTCGCATCGCTTGATGGGTCATCGGTCGTGAACCCACCGTCACGAGTCTGATTCGGGTACTGATAAGCAATTTTCAATGCCTACACTAGCTATACAACCTCAATCAGGTCCTAACTTCTCTCACAAGCCATTCTGGTGTGACTTTCACAAGCTCTGGGGACACTCCACAGACAAGTGTCGTGCACGACTAGCTACAACCTCTCTGACCACACAACCTCAGGCGGACATCACAAAGATTCCATCCACCTATGCATCACCACCTTACACCAATCTCTTACATGCGCGGCAACCTTCCGCTACCTCACCCGCTACAGGTTCAGCTGCTACCTCATATGTTACTCACTCAGGTACAAACGCCAACTCATGGATTTTGGATTCGGGTGCCACACACTATCTGAGGTCATCACAAAAACACCTCAATAATCAAACACCTCTTCCCCCCTACCACTATGGTTCGCACAGCCAATGGAACACCATTACCTATGACATCTATCGGTTACCTCTCAATAACCCTCAATTCTCAGCCCCTAATGTACACCATGTCCCTAACATCACAATGAATTTATTATCAGTCTCCCAAATTACTTCACACAATTATACTACTACATTCACTGATTCTTCTTGTGTCATACAATATCCTTGTACGTGACAAATGCTTGGGATTGGCCGTAATCTCAGGGGCCTATACTACATGGACAAGCTCATTTTACCCACTCCCACCGCTTCCGTTATCCGCCTTCTCAACTCTAAATCCACCAACTGCAATCTCTGGCATCGTCGCCCTGGTCACCTATCCCTTCATCATCTTCGTACGCTCTGCTTAACTGGAAAACTAGGAACTTTTTCCACAGATGTATTGTCTCCTTGTACTGGCTGCAAGTTGGCAAAACACTTGGCACTTCCTTTTCAAATAAGTAATAAAACTGCATCTGCAACTTTTGAACTTATTCATACCGACATTTGGTGGCCATCCCCACACATATCTCGTCGTTAAATTTGCCACTACATTCTGTTTATTGATGATCACTCATGTTTTACCTAGATTTACTTGATGAAAAATATATCTGATGCCTTCGAAATCTACAAGAACTTCGCAACCATGATCCTAACCCAGTTCTCATTCTACATCAAAACTTTACGCTCAGACTCAGGGGAGGAATATACATCCCGTTGTTTCACGAAATTCTTAGCCTCCCAAGGAACTCTCTCTCAATTCTCTTGTCCATATGCCTATCAACAAAATGGTGTAGCCTAACGGCGCCACTGATACATCTTAGAAACTACCAGATCCCTACTCCTTTCTGCATCTGTACCTATCCAATTCTGGGCTGAAGCCCTCCTCACGAGTGTCTACCTCATCAACCACGCTCCATCATCCACTATCCAAGGTCTTACACCCTTCCAACAACTATACAATTCACCACCGAACTACTCTCACCTTTGAGTCTTCAGCTGTACATGTTTTGTTCAACTCTCACCTTCAGAACACAACAAACTTTCACCCCGCTCTGTTAGGTGCGTATTCCTTAGATACAGTCTCCATCACAAAGGCTATCACTGCTATGATCTCCATACTAATCGTGTATGCATCTCCCTACATGTCACCTTTTTTGAACACCTACCATACTATGCTCTACCCTCCCCACCAGTACCTGTAGGCGTTGAAAATCACTTATCAGTGCCCGAGCCAGACTCGTGTCGGAGGGTCCGCGACGATGAACCATCAAGCGATGCCACCAAACCACAAAACCTATAACGCGAGTCGACGAGCGCATGGAGTGAGTCGGCAAGTCGTACGAATCAACAAAGCGACGTATCCAATGACGAAGCTTCGAGTCAATAAGGCGAGTTGATTGGACTCAGGCGTTGGCATCGACAGAATTAACCGTGCTCAAGCGCCGACGGAATTACACAGAGCGCATTCCGGAATTAACGGAATAGTCAGCCAAACTTGAAAATACTGGGAAATAGGTCAAAACGGGCGAAAAAAGTCGACCGAACACTGAAGAAACGGACCCGGGTCAACGCTTCGGCCACATGGCCGAAAGCGCTTCGGCTAAGCCGAAGTGCTCGGCCACTTGGCCGAGCAAACCCCCCCTCCTCCTTGTTTGCTATAAATAGGAGGGGGTGTGCACAGTTCAGGGGTTGGAAAATTTTTGCTGGGAGCTGGGGTTCTGCTGCTTGCATTTAGAGAGAGATTTGCTGCCGGCGAAGATCAAGAAGTCCACATCAGATCTGCATCGTTCGAGCTCAGATTTGCAACGATCCAGGTCAGGTTTGTGTAGATCTACCCTCAAGTCTAAGCTGCGTCTTAGGCTCAGGGTGAGTGTGTGATTTCTCCTAGTAGATCTCACCCACTCCAGCTATCACCTCCTTCATGAGTTGATCCCTGTCAGGCGTTTATTTCCTTTGTGATATAAGCCCCTCAGATCTGCAAATCTAGCACCTAGATCTCTACTTGGATAGGAAATGCACAGTGGTCCACGGACGAAACAAGTCCCCGGCACAGGCAAAGACACCCACGCAAGTGAGGATCCGATAAACGGATCCCGCGTTTGTTCAAAAGCGAAAAGTTGTAATCTTTCTTATTTCGATTTTTTTCATTGTAAGCCTTATAAAAAGGCGAGGTCTTTCTTGAATTTCGTTGTAAAAGATAAATTTGTAATGGGTTCAATTGCAATGGAAATCAAAACGACTTTCACGGCAAACAGTGTCGTCCCAAAGGAATCTTGGAGTTGCTTCTGCATTATGCACATTGCCCTGATTGGCAAATGTAGTTCAGAGTCCTTGTATAATCCTGTTATTACATCATCAAAAGACTGTGAGTACTCTAAATCATCATTTATTAGATGGTCAGCAAGTTGCCAGTTACAGCTTTCATCCGACTGTTCTTCATCGTCAAGATTGATTACAAGAGGTACAATTTGTTTAGAACAAAACCCCCGTCATAATCAAGCTCGGCCTCGGTATCAGCTTCCCCACCGCTGTCCGAGCCTTGGGCCGATGATGCAGAATCAGAGTCACCACCGTAGAGGAGAGAATCAGTGAAGTAATTCTCTATCCCCTTAAACAGTTGTTTATCCGCGATCACCGTCTTGACTTCATTATTAGTGTCTACATATTTGAGACACTGATGAAGAGTGGAGGGAACTATAACGTTGTTATGGATCCAAGGCCGACCTAGCAACAAGTCATAGGAAGTCTCTGCGTCGATCACATAGCAAGTGACTTCGGATTTTAAATCCCCTATTTGGCACTTCACCCGGATTTTACCAACGGGCCAAGACCCGCTGGTGTTAAACCCGTAGATCACTGTGCCTGTAGATGCCAGCTTACTGGTAGGAATTCCGAGGCCATACATGAGGCGTAGGGGCATGATGCTCACAGCGGAACCCAGATCGACTTGGATCTGATTGACTTCCCTGGAGCCAATATACCCGGTGAAGTAGAGCGGCCTATCATGCTGGGAATTCTTCGTCTGTATATCTTCCTTCGTAAAGGTGATGCAGGGCAGCTGATGGGTGGCTAAGTTGCATTCTCGGACTGTTGATGACTCCGGTTCCTCGGGTACTGGTTTAATTTGTGTCAAGAATACTTCCGAATCCGCCAAAGCTTCTTGAAGGGCCTCCCGAGTTTCCTTCGATAGCCGCAGAAGCTCGTAGAGTGTGATCCTTGCTGGGATATTTGCCAGCTAAGCCATCACGTTGAAGCAGTACATAGAGTCAGAGCTTCCCGGTTTATCTCCTCCAATCAGACGATTGAAGCGAGACTGCTTCGGGAGCTGGACCTCCTATGGCTGCTTTTCTTTTAGCTTGACCGTGGCTTCTTTTGCGGCCGCCTGCTGTGCCTTCTCCGTGCAGGTGAGGAGAGTTGCTGCTACCCCCAGCTCTGACAGAGTCTTGGCGTTCGGGTCGGAGATTTCTGGGTACTTGTATTTGTACTCGTGCCCGCTCCGAGTGGCGTGAACTTCCGGTTCTTCCCCCGGGAATTAAAAGGTGGCTATCTGCTCATCGTCTCCTTCCAGGATTGCCGAGGCAGCGTGATCTAGTTTTCCTTTTCCCTTTGACTTCTTCTTGGATGAAGAAGAAGCTGCCCATTGAGCATTTTCAAGCAGGTCGGGATGGATCCACAAAACCTCACCATTCAGGGCTGTGTGTGGTACAAGCCCTTTCTGGCGCTGCTTGTGCAGGTCATCGTTGACCGTCTTCATCGCCACCTTCACCACTGGTTCGAGCTCAAACTATGTCAGAGGTACTGAGCCGAAACTAATAGACACCGCATTCGCACCAACCTTCTTTTCCTTGGCCGGCTTCATGGTGATGACCCCAATATCAATTAGGACTTGAATTTTGTCTTTGAGGCCGTAACAAGATTTAGTGGGGTGGTGGGCCGCCCTGTGGTAAACACAATATTTTCGGTCATTGGTCCTCATTGCTTCCTCTAGATTCTAGATCGGAGGGAGCTTGATCTTGTTATTTTCCACAAGATACTTAAAGAGACCGGGAATCTCGTCGTCCCTGAAAGAGTAAGACTTCGGGAACCTCGGCTCGGAAGGCCTTTGTCTTTGCTGCCCTGGCTGCCACTGCGACTGTGACTGCTGCGGAGCCCGCTGTTGTGGCTGCTGTTGGGGCTACAACTGGAAGGTTTGATTGGCAACTGTCGTTCTGGCCTGATCCTTCCCCTTGCCATGGGGAACGAAATTGCACTTCGGGGCCTCAGTGGTCGGTTGACCTCTCTCCGTCTTTTTTCTTTTCAGGAAGCATTCGGCCTGCTCGTCACGCACCTTTAGATCCTTCCATGTTGTAGAGGGTGCCGTTCCCATCGCTTCGAGCACATCCAGCGATAGGTTGTTGTGGCAAGTTTGGAGAATGAATTCCTTCGTGATCGGGTCCCGGCAGTTCATCGCTTTGTTCCGGAATCTCTTGACGAAGGTATCTATCGTCTCTCCGTCTTTTTGCTTTTCATCGAGCAGCGTTCCGATGGAGATCTCAGTGTCGTCGTTGAAAATGTTAGAGAGAAATAGGGTCTCCATATCATCCCAGCTGGTAACGTTGCCCGGTTTGAGACGGCAGCACCAATCAAAGGCAGCCCCTTGATGGGTGCCAACGAATGACCGAACCATCAAGAGCTCATTTCCAGAGATTACCCCTAAGTGAGACTTGAAGTAAATCAAGTGCTGAGTGGGGGACCCCTTTCCGTCAAACGGCGTGAAGTTGATTAAGCTGAACTTCGA
>JBAKGM010029817.1:0-21056 GCA_037177215.1 Asparagus racemosus
CACGCAAGCGAGGATCCGATAAACGGATCCCGCGTTTGTTCAATAGGATTAAAGTTGTAATTTTAATTTGATTTTTTGTTGTAAGCCTTATAAAAAGGCGATCTTTTTATTTGAATTTGTTTGTAATTCCATAAAGGTGTAATAGATTCATAGCAATGGAAAAATCAGCAACTTTTCCTGCGAACACATAGAGCCCCAACTCTCGTAACCTGTCTCCAAAAGTGATGAGAACAAGTTGAACGAGACGAGACCACCAATGAGTTCCTGTCGATCTAATCCACCCAGGGAACCTAGCATCCGGTTCAAGGTATTGGGCCCTGCTCTTAGCAAGCTCATACCCAAAGGTGCTTTGGGACGACCGCTACTTCATTTACTATAGTATCCTCTTGAGCAAAGCCAGAGCGCAACCCCATAATACTAACCCTGTACACTCCTTCTTGGTGAAAGCCACCTCCATACTTCAAAATGCCCCTTTTAACGCTACCTTCCTTGTGGGTAAGATCGAAGCGCATGGGACGTGGCATAGCTAAACGTTGTAGGAACATGAAGGAAACTTGTCACTCTATCTCTGGTAGAGCACATCGACAACCTTCCAAGGTGAAGTACCAATACTCTGGCACCTAGCAAAAAAAAAAAAAAGAATTACCACTGGGAACACTATCTCCAAAGAGGAGAGGTGGTTTCATGGACGTCGCTTCATTAGGAATGGAGAGCTTCGCGTAAGTGATTATCTCATGAAGGGTCTTATAGCCACCCGCACGAATGTTCCTCTCTCTTTCAGAGCTACTTCCTTTAGTGAATAATGGGATTTCCCTATAGAAGACATGTGTCACTTCAAGATCATGAGATCCATCATGACCAAAATGGTTGTATCGATCTACCAGATCCCTAGAATAAGCAACTGTGCAAAAAACAATGAAAGAGGTTAGTCAACAAATATCGAGTCAAATCAACCCAAGAGCTGAGGCGAACCTCGCTCATACATACCAACTCAGTGTCGACAGAGTCGAGAAAAGAGAACTTCGCTTTATTCTAATGTTGGCGAAATTCACCCAACTTGAATGAGCGAACCTTGCCAAAACGAAGATCATCTAAAATGGCGAACAATATCTTAGCGAGGATCACACAGAATAAAAAAACAACAACGAACTCCGCCAAGGTGAAGTTCACTACAGAAGTCCAAGAGGATAAAGAACTCAGCCTGAAGACCGAAGTTCACCAAGAAGTACCATCAATGGCTGCTGACAGAGCCCCATCGCTAACAATGAAGGCTCGTTGGAAAAGACTATGAATGGTCTCAAAAGTCTCACCTTTAATAGCATATCGACTTTTGGATGCCATGAGGCGTTGATTAAAAAACCCAATGGGCTAAGGCAGATCCGAAGATCGCCATTAATGAGTACACTTACCCATTGCTAACTCTAGCCGCGCCGGTGCATCCTTAGCATGCAATCGTCGAACTCCTCGAGCAGAGCTTCTTCCCCTGGAAATAGTAAGACGAGGGGCCATTGTTGACAAACTCTAGATGGTCTTAGGGAAAACTAGGGTTTGAGAGTTTAATAGTTGATTTCAAAGTGAAGAGGAGGGAAATGAATAGTCCAATTTATAGGCTGAGATTCCCTCGAATCTCGCTGAAAACACTTCATCGTGAACTTCGTCAAAGATTTCAACCTCCAGATCCGCCAGATATCCCGCTAACAGACTTCGCCAAAGATCTTGTCTCTAGATCCGCCAAGTATCTTGTTAACAACCTTCGCTGAATATCTCACTGTCAGATTCGCCAAAGATTCCATCTTCAACTTTGCTCGAGATTCTAGCCTTGAACCTCGCCAGGAATTTTGCCCCAAAGGAGCTTCGCCAAATATTCCAAATTTGAGCTAATAGCTTTTAGGTGAACTTCGCATGACCGACTTAACGAGATCCGCTAAGAGTCAACTGTTCGAACTTTGCCCAAGGTGAATATCACCCAAGCAAACAGTACACTAAGGCGAACCTAACCAGAACGCCATAGTGAGAACTTCATTAAGCCCTCAAATTGAGTAGATCTTAACTCAATTCATCAATGTCATTGATATGGTGAACTTCGCCAAAATGACTTGGCAAAATTTACTAAGTCTCAATTCGATCGAGACTTTACCTAGCGGATCTCAAATCGACTCTCGCTAACACAAGGAAGCCTGAGCCTCGCTTCCGAATACACTGACTCCATGCAGAGTCCAAACTTGCTTCAGAAGAAAATATGCATAGATCAATTACAAAAGAAGATGAACAACTTCAACATGAAGAAAAGTTCATTTTTGTTGATCGAAGACTCAATTACAAGGCGACATTCAGACTATCCAATTACAGAGATGATGGATATTTGTTGCTATTTGCTACTGCCCTATATTCCTAAGATATGGGTAGTGTGACAGCTGAGGAGCATACATGAGCTGCACCAAGCTATAACTCGTGCACCCTTAGCTACACAAGATTGAGAGATAGGAAGTGCCCCTATCGGAGTCCTCACTTGTGGAGACCCATCGATCCTTCTTCAAGCACCATTTCAGTCGCTGAACGGCCTTACGAAGTGAGTGGCACTCAAGGCTCCACGCATCTCTATTGCGATCTAGTTCAGCCAAAGCCACTGACTGATTCTCGATGATCTACTCGAGCATAGCCTTTTCGAATCATAACAACTCTGCCAAATGTCGAAGTATGCAGAGTTCATCCGCTTGATTGCCCTTCACTTGAGCTAACTCCTATTGGAGTTTTCTTATCTCAGCTCCTCGATCGAGAAGCATCTCTGGCTTATGCAACATTGGCATAGCCATGAAGAAAAAAGAAAAGATGAAGAGAATGAGGCGGTGAATAAGTGGATGGGATGACCACTATTTATAGCCCATTTCGAATCTTAATTCCTGAGGATATCACGTCCCTCGAGTTCTGATTGGACCAAACAAAGAGGCTAAATCTTAGCCTAATACTCGGTCAAATCCATGGTGGATCTCACAAAATCTTCATTTAAGAGATTTTAGCCACAAATTGGGGTGCAAATCCAAAGGCGGATCACAACAAACTTCGCCAGCTAGCGAAAGCCGCTAATGAACGAACTTCACTTATACCCCAAAATCAGTCGAGCTTCGCTGATTCCTCCAACATCGCCCTAACAATAAAGAAGGCGAGCATTGTTCTAAACATGGATTTGGACGAGCACAAGCATCATCAGACCTTCAAAGACAACTTAAGCTATGTTCAACAGTTAACCTCTACCTATGTTATCCAAAGTATTTCGATCACTGCTACAAGCATGAATGCAGAATCTCAAAAACTTTGGGGGGTCTTGTAGATGGTCAAAAAGTATTTTTACCTAGGTCAACGACTAACTTGGACCTAAGAAGTGAATGCCCATGGGCTAGATGCTTCAAATGGGCCAAAAGTCAAGCCCATAGCAGATTATAGCGAAGGTTGCCTGACAATCAACGCCAACCCCACCAAAGACCGAATTCTACATTAAATCTGAGTTCGCAAGCAAAGCTCGCCAGCTAGAGAGCTTCGCCAGCATTAGCAAAGTGGACCAAGTCTTCCACTTCCAAAGAAGGCGCCCCACATTCGAGCAACCCTCGCCCCTAATTGTAGAGACTTTCGCCTACGTCTCCCGCGAACCTCGCCAGAAACACGAAGTTCACTCAGATAGCCATTTCAAAGCTATTTTCAGAGGATAGCTGCCCCCACTATCTCCTATTTTAATAGTCACTAACCCATGTCCTAAGGAGGTCATTAACTCTCCCTTTTAGCCTATAAAAGGAGAGGAGATCATTCATTCAAGAAGAGGTGCGGAGAGAGAGCTAAGGGATACATACGCATACATAGAGGAGTTCATAAAAAGAAGGCTGAGCTACCTTCTAAGTGATTCGACCCTAGCCAACAGTGAAAGATTCGTGAGTCTTGATTCATTTCGTCAATGGAGTATAAGATAGACGCTCCACCGGCACATAGAAAAGAACCCTAGGAAATATAATTTTTCCTTTGTTTCATTTGTAATCTTTTATTGTAATCTGCATCAATTGCAATATTAAAGACTTGAAACAATGGTCTAAATCACACAATCAAATAAGTGAGTCGTCAAGATGATTAGGGTCCACTAACTTCTCTTGATGCTTGGTCCGCATTAGTTCCTGATGTTCTCTACATGAATAATAAATCGTAAGAGGTTGGGGTTCGCCGCCGGTGGTTCCTCCGGTGAATAAGTTAGCTGATAATCTTGAGTGGGGAAATGACACCAAATCAACTTAGAGTTCTCTTGATAAGAAATTAGTTTAGAAAATAGCTCACCTTCAAATGTGGAATAATCCTCCTATTTATAGTGGTAACATAGGGGTAGATCCATAATTCCAGCTCAGTGTAAGCAGGCGGGTGATTCAGCACTGGTTTTCTAGGTGTTGACCATTAATTGGTAAGGAGGTCATCTCAGCGCTAGTGTGAAGTGACCAGAGCCATGTGGGCTGACGTGTCTTAAAGATCTATGAGCATAGAGAATTGATGGCTCTGATCTTGCATTTAATGCGACGGCGACCTAAGGCCAGCGAAGGGTCTGAGACAGTTCATCGTCTTCCTATCCTAGGTGGAATGGTGAGATGTCCCACCTTTCATGTCGATTTAGTAATGAGTAGACCAACTGACAATTCAGGCTGTCGGTAGGATCAACCCGAAAAGGTGTCGGCAACTAGTACCGCCTTTTGAGTTGACCCAGCAAGATACTAGATCCCTAAGTTGGCTGAGTTAAGTGTCTGAGTTTCCTTAATGTACTGAACTGGTCTGAGAACCCTAATATGGGATATTTGTTGGACAATTTGTCTGATTATAACTTGAGAATGAAAGTGCCATAACAGTTGGTCCCTTTCACTTGGAGTCAGCTGTTGACGGGTCTGAGTGAAACAAAGGTATGGCCCTCTCTGTCGCGAGGCTCATTAATGGTGAGAATATGAATAGTGGTTCTGACACAATGTGGGTGATATCATTATCCACTTTTTGAATGGAGGCGCTTCGTACTTCATGTCCAATTGCAGGCTAGTTAAGGTGGGTGTGCTTTGCCTCAAATGTGGTGAGGCGCTTCGTGTTCCAGAGTGAATCTGGGCTGTTGGTTCTGAACACTCGTGACCACCGTAGCCTTGACAGCTGTAGGTCGAGGTGTTTAAAAATGGGGACGTGGGGAGGAGAGTGGAGGCTAATGATTCCGTAGAAAACCTATTTCTCCCTGAATTCTGATTACTCTCCGTCCAGCGACCTTTTTGAACTCATAGTAATGGATGCTTCTGGTCTCAATGCTAGGTAGGAACTGTTGTTAGAGGTTCACTCGAAGGTGACTATGGCGCAGTTAAAAGTTCTCCATGAGAAATATGACATTTCTCGGGCGTATAAGCTAACAGCACCTACAAGGTCTCAGGTGATCTTTGACCATCCAGAGGGGAAAAGCCCACTGTATGTCTGACATATGGAATACGGCTTACAGCTACCGCTACATCCTTTCATCGATCGCGTCTGCTCAGCCCTGGGGAGCTCACCCATGCAACTAAAGCCGAATGCCATCGCAGCCATTGTGAGTTATGTCATTATTTGCCATTGGTTGGTGGTTCCACCATCTTTGGGTGTGCTAGGATGTTTCATTAGCGTCAAATCATACTAGAGAGAGGAACACTATCATTTCTAGGTGGTGGGTCACCACAAGCTCGTTCTGGACCTCCCCGATTCAAATAAAGATTGGAAGGAGAAATTTGTCTCGGTCGAAGGGCCAACTTGGAGCTGGGCTATGCGAGTTGGCCAGAGGTAATAAAGGAAGCATTGGTCCAAGAGGAGTTGTCGCCTAACGAGAAGGATGCTTTGGAGTGGGTCAAGTCATTCAGTGGCTCTTGGAAGATGGAACACGTGTTCGACCATTCAGTCTTGCGGGTGGCCAGGGTCTCTATCGTGAAGCCTACGGTTGAGGATGAGGAGAGGGCGAATAGGCTGATGCTTGGGATGGGCAATAGAGCTGAGGTGCCAAGTGTCAGGCTGCCTGATCCCTAGGGAGGTCTATCGACGAGGCAGACCAAACGTCCTCATCAAGACTCTATCCCGACGGAAGCTGCGGTGGCTCAACCTCAATCGGTTCCCATAGTGATTCAAGCAGGAGGGTCGACGCCTCCAGTTGCCCAAGCCGAAAAAGAAAGAGGCTCTGAAAAGTATCTAGTCAAGGATCGAGAAGAGCTATCGAGGCGTCAGAGGCTGAGATTGTCCATCTAGATGGGGGATTGACCTATCGGGAGGAAGAGGTGGGGGCGCAATAGACTGTTACTGAAGCCAAGGTTCTTGTAGGGGGTATTTCAGGTACTACCGGAATAGTTTGCTGTCAGGGAAAGGAGCTAGCTATTGAGGGGGAGCCCAATATTGAGGATCTGGACTGGTCGTTTCCTCATCGTGTTGATGAGATCGACACGCCAACCTGGGACAAGTTGAGGTCGTTGTTGCTAGGGACTGCCAAATCTGGTCCTTGCTATGACAGGGAGCCAAACGAGGAGAATAGACATGAGCTGGGACGCCATCTCAATAAGAGAGCTTCGGTCCTCGAGTCTTGCATGGCCCAGTCAAAGGCTGTTGAGCAATTTTGGTTTCTACGCAACAGGGGGATCTTGAATGAAGGTCTAGATGTGGGTCTCCATTTGATTCTTTGGAGCTACTTGGTGCATGGGGCTCTAGTAGAGCAGGAGATATTTAGCCGCATGGAGAATATCCAAAAGATTAATTCCTAACTCCAAGTGGCCACTCGAGGTCCAAGAGCCAAGGTGTTGGCTGACCTGGAGGAGGCCCTCAAGGAGCTGTCAGCTAGAGAGGCTGAGATAAGTGACTGGCGCCATGAGATGGAGGTGAGGGAGAGAATGGTAGCGGATTTGAAAGTCTTTGATGCTCAGAAATCTAAAGATATTGACAGGCTCAATCGTGAACTCCAAGAGAACCAGGAGAAGGTGAGGCTATCAGCTGAGGAGCTCACTTGCATGCTGGCAAAGGAGTGTGCTCTAGTTCGAGTCGCGGTTGAAAGTCAAGCCGCTCAGAGCGCCAAGGGCATGCTCGAAGAGGAGCAAGTGGCTAGGAACAGACTTCAGCAAAGAGGGCGCTCGACTTGGGGAGTCCCTAGCCCAAGCCTAGAGTTGGATCGACTTCCTGGAGTCCGAGGCCTATTGATCAAAGGTCATCAAGGGGTACCGCCAAAGCATCATTGGGAAGGCGGAGGTGGCGCTCGCCTGCAAGGTGGGATATGACTATCTGGAGGTGCAGGTTCTAGCTTAGGTGCGAGGCGCTCCCGGTTGCTTCCATTACCCCCTCAACGTTGCCAATTGTTTGGAGGCTGTCAAGGACATAGAGAGGCTGGGTGGAGGACTCGATCTCAATGCATTTGATGCAGAGGACGAGGAGAATAGTGATAAGGATGAAGTGACTGAGGCTCCCGTGGAGAGGACAGAGGAAGCTAGCGAGGGCTCTTCTAGTCGAAAGGACGAAGGGCTGAGTCGGGACCTCAGTCGACTCCTCCACATGTGCATGCTAGTGCTGTGCCCCTGACCCCTGGGGCGGGCATGGATCTCTCATCCTCCCCTCCACTTTAGTATTTTACGCTTTTGTATCTTTAGTTTTGATGTAAATGTAAACTTGTAGATTTGTAAATGCTCCAAAATACAAATAAAATGATACTTTTGTTTGTTCAATTCTCTCTTAATTTGACGTCTGCTTGTTAAATTTTATGGCATGAGTCGACTCGTTCGCAAGCCAAGTTGGATTGCTTTGTAAAATGATCTGTATTAGGTGGACAATAGGTGTCTCAAATTTGGGCAAACTCTTAGTTTGGGGCGGGGTCGGCTAAGTTGGCGACTTCTCCATCAAAGGAGACCAGGGTAAAGATGGCCAATCTAGGTAGCTCTATGAAAGATAACTTCGTTGGTCTAACACAGGTCTCTTGTCACTCGACTTGATTTATTCTAAAGTCAGCTTACTCCACATTTTTAGTCACTTCGCGAGGAGTCGGTATACCAACTCGATTACTCAGACTGATAGGTCAGTTTGGCTGTAGTTTAAACAATTGTCGGTTTGTGGACTACGAAGCATTCTCTAGGTGGGGCGACGGTTCGCTATTTGAAAAGACGTTATGATGTCACGAGCACATGCGCTGCTGTCGCTTCATCTTCAGAGCAAAGTAATTGGGAAATAAAGAGGGTGGCACTTCATTTTTTGTGACGCCCCTTCAAATATCGAGGTAAATCTGACCCATTCATGAATGATTAGGCAAACCATCCCGATCTAACCACGTGTCGACGTTGGAGTCTATATATATCATTTAGGGGTTAAAGAGGGGCTTTCCTCTATGAACTTCTACCCTAGCTTTCTAACCCCAAGCTTTTCATCTACTCTCTTATTCCAATCTACAGGCACACCCATGGCTACTTAAGCTTCTACCATCGGACACAGTGGGGCAAGGTCCGACCTCTTGAGGACGATCTGAACGAAAATTTGCGCTCAAGAGACTGAAAGATACTATGAACTCTACAATCTTCCTCTAACTATCACATTATCAGTGCCGAGTAGAGACGAGGCCGTGTATGATCATAGTTTGGACAAGTCGCTGCTGTATACAAGCCACCTAGAGAATGGCCTCTGGCTGCTGCTCCACCCTTTCGTCAAGCTAGTTTGCGGCACTTTGGGGATGTTCCCATCTCAGTTCACCCCCAACACTATCGCCCTCCTCATGGTGTTCTTTGTGATTTGCCACTGGGTTGGTGTTGAGCTGAGCTCACGCCTGTTCAGCAATCTCGTCGGCATTAAGATGATGAAGAAGGATGCACACTACTTCTTCCAATATCGCCGGTTTTTAATTCATGTCGGACGCCCCAGAGTCTAATAGGGATTGGAAGGACTAAAACGTTTGGGATATAGGTACTGACCCCATCCTGGCCTATCCCTCATGGCCAAAGATCAAGAAGGAAGCCCTCAAGCCTAGCATCCTTTCAGTCGACAAGGGTCGGCAAATAGAAAAATTTGCTCCTATGCCGGGTCGAAAGAGATGAGTAATCTCTTTGAGGCAGCTTCTCTACGAGCCGCCGGCGTCTCAAGGGTCCCTCCCTCTGAGACAAATAATGCTTAGGCTACTCTCTGAGCACTTCCACTAGATGCTCCTTTAAAGAAGGGGGAGGGGTTGAGCTCTAGGATGTCGACTTCCGCCCTGAAGCCACAGAAGCACCTAAGGGGTAATCTGTCGCCTAGCGAGCTGGCCGGGGTGAGGTCTGAGACAGTTGAGATCCCGGCTAAATTAGTCGCACCAGGCTCCTTCATCAAGAAGGAGAAATTAGATAAGAAGAGGAGGAGGGTGGATAAGGAACAGGGTCCCAGTGGGACAGGCGTGTTAGCGCAGGTTGAGTCTACGGAGGTTTCTCGGCCAGTAGTCTCTACCTCCAACCAAGCAAACATTGTCATCATAGACGAATGCTCCCCTCCTAGGTAGGTCCAAGCTGCATCTGCTCAAGCTCCTCCATCTGAGCCAACCTCCAATTGTGACGAGGGGCCTGCGAAGGCAGTCAGCGCGGCTAAAAAGGAGTCGTCCACTTGCCGGCCTGCCAACTGCCACCAGGCCGCCAGCGCTGCAACCCTTGATGCTGCATGGTTCACCGCCGCATTCAAAGTTCAAAACGAGGGGCTCATCCTCATGTCTGAGGTTAAGAACGTGAAGGACACCCTTGCGTTCAAATCTAAAACACGAGGGTCACAACCCCGCGTTCTAGTTTTGAGCTGAAGACGCGAGGGTCGCTCTAGGATGCGAAATTCGCGTTTGACTCGTTCAAACACGATCTAAACAGTTCCAAAACCATTTTGCACAATTTGGGGGCATTAAACGATCATCAAGGAGAGATTTAAGGGGTCAGTTACACCCCTTAATCCCCTATAAATAGCTGAAAAATCAGTTAAAGAAAGGGCTCAGACCGGGAAACTTCCACTAAACAAAGAGGGGACTTCCACTTGAAAAAAAGGAGAGAAGGAGGCTTTTTCCTCAACTCCCACTTGGTCTGAGATTTCCACGAAGAAAGAAGTCTTCTTTGGATCGGGCAAAACTCGTTAGAGTTCCAAACTTGCTCTGCGAGTTCTTTTCAACGTTGTTCCACGAGCCAAGATGGTTAGATCATCAACGAGATACAAGATTTAAGCTCCCATCACTACCGTGAAGAACCCGGCCTTAAACAAAAGGGAGGATCTTTGATAATCCTTCTTTCTTTTGTAAATCAGGATAACTGATAAGAGAGAGTTTGTGAGGAGAGAGAGAGATTGTAAGTCTTTCTTCAGTAAAAGAATCAATACAATTCATTTTTCCTCCATTTTCCCTTTTAATTTTTCTGGCGAACAAAAGATGCGACTCCGCTGGGGATAACTTCTTTCACAGAAGAAGAAGTGGTGGCGCAATCCGACGTCTAGTTCATTGGAACAACGTGAAAACTCTAACTGTTGAGCTCAACCAAGCCAAGTACGAGGAGGCACTCTCCTTCAGATCCCTTAGGCCCAAGGCTATGCGCAAGATCCGTAAAGTCTCCAAAAAGACTAAAGCTCCATCCATGGTCAACTCGCCAAAGGAGTGTCTCCCCTGGAGGTTGAACTGTTCATATAGTCCCCTCTCAAAAGGAGAAGGCTTGGCTCTAACTGAACTCTTCAATCGAGTTAGAAGCCCCGCACCTGCGCCGAAACCTAAGGCAACGGGTCACAAGAGGCCTATCATCATGATTAATCTGATTAGTACATATGGTGACATCTTTGCAAAAGCTTTAAAACAGGTTAGGAAAAATGTCACTCGATGAAGGAGAAGATTCCAACGATCAACGCAACTCCAAGAAAGCCAATCTCTCAATCAACGTGAACTTCGCATTTGTGAGCCAAAACGTGAGCTTCGCATTTTCGAGCCTGATCGCGAACTTCGCGATGACCAACGGTGCATTATACAAACAAAACGTGGGTCTCAAATCCTCGTTCAGCAATCACAATGTGACCCTCCAATGAGCATTTTCCCAACAAAATGGACCCTCAGGGGAGCATTTCCAACATAAAACGTGGACACCACATCCGTGTTCCACAACCAAAACGCAACCGACAAGGAAGCGTTTCACAAACAAAATGCCGACCTCAAACCCACGTTCCACAACCTAAACGCAACCTTTAGGGTAGTGTTTCTCAAAGTAGACGCGAACCACGCGCTAGACGCGATGTTCGTGTCCAACAAGACCAACATGGATTTAAAATTCGTGTTCATCAGGAATCTGACCTGTCTAATCATAGACTTGGGGTTCCAGTTCAAACCTCACGATTAGTGAGTAACTCTTCTAGAGTCTCTGCAACAGGTTTGAGAGAGTACCTATCAAGGGAAAGACCGATACAACAAATAGTTCATTCACGCCAATGCTAACAACTGGTTTCTACGGTCCCCTCGAGATGTCCATGCTGCTCATGCACAGCCATTTCATCGGTATGCAACTCACCAATGAACGTCGCTTCAGAGGGTGAATACCCTAGAGTTATCATCAATATGTTTAGCAGGGGAAAGTCACCCGCCTCTAGTTCAAATGAATCAGGCACCAATCACCCTCCAAGTGTTAGAGAAATCTCAAACAAATTCAAAGGGATTTACCAACACACTCAGACACGAAAGGGAGTCCTACATCCTGTTGATTATCAGAGGCTAGCTAAAGGGCTAAAACCTGATGATGAGCACTCAGCCATTGTGGACTCTCAATATTCTAGTTCTTTTATGGAGCATGAGATCGCTATCCATATAACAGATAATACTGAAGATCTTAGAAAGGGAATCAAAGAGTATCATGCGGTGATGCAAGAAAACATGCGGTTGCAACAAAAAGCCATGCGGTCACAACAAGAGACCATCGATCAACTTCGAGACGTGGTAGCCCAACTTGTTACGGATAGAGCTCAATTTCACATGGTCAGCTCAACACCTCAGCCAGAATCATCACGAAGAAGGGGTCAATCTTCAAAATAAAAAGAAAAAGTGAATGAAGCTTCTGATCAACGAGCTCATCACATAGAATCCTCATCTGAGGAGGAGAAGAGGACTGAGAGTGAGAAAAATCCTTAGTCGATAAAAATGGAAGAGTTGGAAGCCTGCCTCAATGCCATTGCCAATAGAAGTGAGCTCCAAGACGAGGGATTTGTCAGGCCCTATCTAGCAGAATGGGACTTAGCCTCTTATCCTCCAAAGTTCGATGCCCCGACACTATAAGCTTTTGACGGCAAGGGGTCATTGAACCAACATATCTATCATTTCAAGTCACAGACTGGGAATGTGATATCAAACGACGCTATACTAACTCGCTTGTTCATTGGCACACTCAAGGGTGTTGCCTTTGTTGGTTTATGAAACTGCTGGCAGGATGTATTTAGAAATGGATTGATCTAGAGAGACTCTTCCTATCAAGATTCTTTGAAGACGACACTGAAGTCTCTGTCCATACCCTTCTTACCACTAAGCAAAAAAAGAGAGAGTCCATCAAAGCCTTTGTCAAGAGGTTCCGAAGAGTGGCTCTTTGATGCCGGACAGGTATGACGCAATATGCACTGGTAGAAACCTGTCGACACAACTTACAAATGAAACTCCTAGCCCGAATGGGAGTTGCAGTATGCCGTTTCTAGAGACAGTTAATCTCTCAAGGTGAACAATGCTAAATATTTATGTGCTGGCCACAATGCTAAATGGCACATCAACTAAGTGGGCCGTAAGAGAAAAAGTTTCATGTATAAATCCCTAGCCACTAGTTTAGCCCAATAATCATATAGCCAAACCAGTTATTACAATAATTGTGGAGATGGTGCTGCAAATCTTCATTCTATTCCTATTCTTAGACTTCTGAAGGATCCAGTCATCATCTTGAAGAAGATCGGGATGCACCCACATGATCTCCCCCTTTTTGTGGTGAGGGGGATTAGACCACGGTCTCATTGTTTTAAGCGATCGTGGTTGACCACCTCCATCCTTGCAGTGGGAATGGGGACGATGCCATTTCAGGCTTGAATTTCTAGCATGGAGCCGAATTGAAGAGTCACCATATTCATGGTGACTTTCCTTTGCTCTGGTTTGAGCTTAAGAATCCCAGACTCGACGAACGTCTGAATTTTGTCCTTGAGAATATAACAATTTTTCGTCAAGTGTCCCAACATTCTATGATAGAGACAGTAGTTGGGGTCATCAGTTCTTCTGATTTCTTCGGGACATCGTGCTTCTGGGAGTTTCAGACGATTTCCCTTATTTAGAACATGGAAAATAGCGACTGCATGCTCGTCCTTGAACGAATAGCTAGGCTGAGAGCTCTTTCTTGGTTCTTTTTGTGGGTTGTTGCTTGAGTTCTAGACTTCTACTGCGAAAGTCTCCTTGGCCTTTGGTTGTGGAGTCGGTTCATGTCTGCCCTTATTGTCCTTGAAGTTGGTACGGGGTTTGAACTTGTTGAAACGCTTCGACGACTTCTCGGCTATCTCAGCTTGTTCCTTCAGGTCCCTCCAAGTGTGGGTAGTAACAGCAACCTTCGCCAGAAAATTATGCCGACAAGTTTGTAACAACATTGGTAGGGGCATGTCTCAACATCGTAACATCAAATTGCGGTATCTCTCGATGTATTCTCAGACTATCTCATTCCCACTTTGTTTCTCAGAAAGGAGCTTAGCCATGGTGATGTCTGATTTTTCCTCGTGAAATTGTGAAAGGAATTTGGACTCTAAATCTGCCCAAGATCTGATTGATGCTTCGAGCAAATTTTGGAATCAATCAAAGGCTACCCCCCTAAAGAGTGCCTATAAAGAGACGCGCTTTGATAGTGTCGTTTCCCACTACATTCCCAATTTGTTGATGGAAGTAGTAGATGTGCTAGTTTGGAAATCCTTTTCCATCAAACGCATGTAACGTGGGTGGCTTGAACTTCATTGGGTAGGGGACCGTGTCCCATTCAATGGGATAAGATTGAGTAATTTTGACTTTCTTAAGCTCTGTCCATTGAGAAAAGGCGTTGAGTTGCTTCTGGATGTCCTCCAAGGCTTTCGCCTCTTTGCTTGGTTTAGCGAGCATCGTCTGTTCCGCCCCTGCAAGTTCAGAGTCTGTGTCGCTCTGATGTTCTTGATCTTCCTCATTAGGGTTTTCACCAATCGGGCTTTTCCCTTTTGAGGACCTTGCGTGGGGGAGTGGATTTGTTAAGAGTTGCTCGATCATCCTTTCTAGATGTTTGATCCGATCATCCGTCTCTTTCTTCTGGATGGCTATTTGAGTCAGAATATCTTTTCGATCTGTCACATTTGCTTCCCATTGTTGTCCTTGACTTGAACTCGAGGTAGGGTTCGATGCTATGGCCGAGTTGACATCACTAGGAGTTAGTTGATTGGTTTGAATAGAAGAATAGTTGAAAGGAATTGTCGCCTTTCTCCTCAGCTTGGTGTTGCGATATACACCCTCTACTTCTGGAAGTATGGATCTAATGCCAGGAAAATGCTCTAGATTAGGAGAGCTAGCTGTATTTTCCTCATCATCTTCAGAAGTTACATGTGTTATGTTAACGGGAAGACTTGAACTTTACTTCGTCGAGTACGTCGCCGTTGTTTAGTTTGAGTCTTACAAGGCTCAAGAATAGGACCAAGGCAGGTGAAGACCGATTCCTTGTATCAGCAAGTTTCTTGTACTGCAGAGACTACTTCTCTGAGTGCCACACAGTGCTGACATCGGTAGGCTCGCTTCAGAGTAATGAATTCTCGTAAATCAACATTGGTATCAACTTCGCTGGCTTTGGCCTTAACATGCGAACGTCGCTTACAACGATACTGGCAGACGTTTGTCTAGTGGGATTATCAATATCGATTTTATTCCTCTGAGGGAATTTTGATGAGGGGTTACCCTCATTCTTGGCTTCTAACGAGGAAGCATAGTGATCATATCGAGATGCTTTAAATCGAGCTCCTAAAGGAGTTGATGACCGAAGTCCAAGATCAGACATGTTAACATCTTGATCTTTGTATGAGGTGAGAGTCGGATTTCCTTTGCCTTTGACGAGGCTTGTTTGGCTTCCAGCTAAGCTCAAACTGTCCTCAACTAGGGTGGTGTTCACATACGCGGGGGTCATTTTAGATCCAAGATTCACACTACGGTGAATTCTACAACAACTGCACACAGTTGGAGCAGTTTTATTCTCAGAAAGAGATTTCTCAAACTTCGCTTGGTCAAATTTAATGACCAGTGTTTCAGCAAAAGACTCGAGGGTCTAAGTGTCAGTTTATGACACAACCTTCTCGTTGAAGGAGAAAGTAATCCCCAACAGAGTTGCCATCCTATTTCAGGTCTTTTTAATATTATAATTGACTCAGATTACAATTATAAGATAACAATGAAATAAAAGAAAATTTATATTTCCTGGGGGTTCTTGACTGTGTGCCGATGGAGTGTCGATCTTGTACTCCGTTGACGAACAGAATCAAGACCTACGAGTCTTTTGATGTTGGTGAGGGTCGAATCACTTGGAAGCTAGTTTGATCTTCTCTTATGATGTTCCTCTGCGTATATGTCTCTCGTTCTTATTTTTCTGAGCTCTCTCTGTGTGTGTTGAATGAATGATCTCCCCTCCTTTTATAGGCTAAAAGAGAGAATTAAAGGCCTCCTTAGGGCGTGTGCTAGTGGCCATTAAAACAGGAGATAGTGGGGGTAGTTATCCCCTAAAAATAGCTCTGAAATGGCTATTAGGTGGACTTCGTGACCTTGGCGAAGTCCGCTAAAAGCGTAGGTGAAGTTCGCTATAGTTGTAGGTAAATGTCATCACTAACATGGGTGCACCTTATTCGGAAGTGAATGACTTGGTGCACTTAAGTTGACGTGTGCGAAATTCATTGGTTGGTGAGCTTCGCCTATGAGCTCGAATTTGACACAGAATTCGACTCTAGGCTTGGCCGACTAATGACGCCTTTCGACTCGGCATGGGAGTCGACTCATGTTTTATTTGGTCGGGACTAGTCGACATGGGTTGCTTGGCGAGGTCCGATTCAATCGTTAGGTGACCTTCGCTATAGCTTGTTAAGGGCTCGACTTTGAGCCCATTCGAAGTGTTTAGCCCATAAGCGTTTTCTTTTTGGATCTAAGCTGATCGTTGGCCTAAGTGAAAGTACATTTTCACCATCTACATGAGAGGCTGAGGAGGCTAATGATCGGGTCACCCGTAGTTGGCCCCCGACATGAGAGGGATCCAATCGAAGAGAATCAGTTTGTCCCTGCACGAGAGCTTGATGAAAGAGCATCGGTCTTGGAGTCGCGATTTGTCGAGACTAGGGCTGTGGAGTAGTTATGTCTACCCAAGCTTGATGAAAGAGCATCGGTCTTGGTGGCCATGCCCGACCGTGGTCTTCACCAAGCGCTGAGGAGTTATCTACTCTGGGGGACCTTGGTCAAATAGCAGCTCTTCAGGAGCTTCAAACATGTCTGAGAGGTCTATTTTAAGCTTCAAGAGAAGCTAGAGGCTGAGAAGACCACTCGAGAGGCTGCTGAGGTGAAGGTGGCTATCCAAGAGAAGGATCTGGAGGCCTAGAGGAGAAGTGACGGAAAGTGGCGGTGAGAGGTGGAGACAAGGGAGGAGATGCTGAAGGAGCTAAGGGCAGATAGTAAGAAAAAGTTGGCCACAATCAAGAAGCTCTAGGAGGACCTCGGTCATCTCAAGCATGCAATTCATGAGCCGGCGTAAAGTACTTGGAGGATGAGGTCAAGGTCAAGAGGTGAGAGAGCGGTGTTGTATTTGAGCAGGCTCGGCTACTCGCTAACTTTCTGACAGTCTTCAGGATCATCTGAAAGAGGAGCTCGATGCTCACAAAAAACTTCAGAAGGAGGTAGCCCGAGCTACACTAGAGGCCGAGGGACAACGAGAGTCATCTCTTGCTGAAGTGCAAGCATTGAAAGGTCGCCTCGATCACCTTGAGTCCGAGGCTCACCGAGTGGAGGTTGTGGAGAAATACCACAACAGTACCCTTGAAATGGTTGAAGTGGCCTTGGGCTGCAAGGTTGGCTTCGACTACTTCAAAAATCAGCTGCATCCAGACCTTAAGCTAGATCTTGACTGGTTCTACTACCCTCCCCAGGTTGCCAATTGTCTTGATGCTCTTAAGGTGATAGAGGCCAGAGGAGGTGGATTGGTCTTAGATGCCGATAATGGGGACGATGAGGGTGAGCAGTCGGGTGGTGCTTTTGATCAGGATAGCTCCACTAGTCAGGTTAAAGACAATGAGGAGGCTGAGTCCGAGCCCCAGTCGACTCCTCAGCTGACTCCTACCACTACTGATTCTCCTACTACTACCCTAGCTCCAACTGTTCCCCGACATTTGTCTTCTATTTCTGGGCCCAAGGCGGCGCCTGCTCTGAGTCGGGCCCCATGAGAGTTCCCTGTATATGTTCCCCCTTTTCTTATTATGGCATAAATATTGATGTAAATATTTTGATCAGTAAAAGTTACATCTTAGTCTTCTCAATCTGAGTACCTTCTTTGTCCATATTTATGTTTATCTATAGTTTTACCTCATTTTGAGATTTGTAATTGAGACGAGGGCTTCATGCCTTGGTTTTATTCTGAGGGCATACCAAGGTCTTATATTGAAGTTGACCAAGTTGATGACGAGTCGACCGAGTTGATGACGTGCATTAGTTTTATCCCGAAAGGGTACCAAGGTCTTTCGAGTCAGAGTCAACCGAGTTAATGACGTGCCTTGGTTTTATCCCGAAATGGTACTAATGTCTTTTGAGTTAGAGTCGACCGGGTTGATGACATGCCTTGATTTTATCTCGAAAGGGTACCAAAGTCTTTCAAGTCGGACCTTGGGCATCTGCGAGGTCTAAGAGCACTACAGAAGTATAGCGCAATAGGATTGGAAAAGGAATAGTTATATTCATATGAGAATCTTATAGTCAAAATTACCGAAAATATTTCTTGAGATGTTCTATATTCTAAGGATGCTACAAGACTCTTCCATCTAAGCTTCGAAGTCGATAACTGCCGGGATGCACTTCTTCAATGACCGTATATGGTCCTTCCCAGTTGGCAGCCAATTTGTCACGCTTGGTATCTCTGTTGAAGACTGCTCTTCAAAGGACGAGATCACCAATGCTGAATCTTCAGGGTCAGACCATGCTATTGTAGTGCCGGGTGATGCGTTTTTGATTAATGACTTGGGTCCTGAGGAATTTTTCCCAAACTTCATCCATGAGGTCGAGTCTGACTCGAAGCCCTATCAAATTCAAGTCTTTGTCAGTGCTGCAAACAGATGGTAGGCACGTCAACTTCTATTGGGACAATTGCTTTGGCTCCACATGCCAGTTTGAATGGAGTCTCGCCTGTGGAATTTTTATGGGTGGTGCGGAAAGACCACAGAATTCCTGGTAATTCTTCGATCTAGTTTCCAACTATTGTGTCCACATTCTTCTTCAAAGCCTGGAGTATGCCTGGACAAGTCTGTTGCATTTTGAGTGTGCTACTGAAGTGAACTTAAGCTTTATTTTCCATTCTTCACAAAAACTTCGGAAGCCTCTTCTGTCGAATTGGGTGCCCTTGTCACTGACAAATGAGATGGGAACTCCAAATCTATAGACAATTGATTTACATACAAAATTGGTGGTATTGCTCTCGCCAATTTTGGTGAATGGTTCGACTTTAATCCATTTTGTGAAGTAATCAATGGCAACAATTAGGAACTTTCACTGCCCTGAAGGTATAGGGAGAGGTCCTAACAAGTCCAATCCCCATTGAGCAAAGGAAGTTGGGCTTATGAGGAGAGTGAGCTTGGTGGTTGAAGCTCGTGGCACGCTCAAGAAGAACTGGCATGTCTTACATCTGGAGACGAGTCTTTTAGACTTGGCTAGGATAGTAGGCCAATAGTAACCTTGGCGGATCATCTTTTGAGGAAGAGTTCTGGCCCCTGGGTGGTTTCAGCAAGTTCCCTCGTGGATCTCTCTCAAAACATAACTAGCTTCTGTTGACCGAAGACATCAAGGGTAGGTCCCCGCACAACTGTTGGAGTATGACATTTGATAAAGCTGGTTATCGAGCACAAGGTATCTTCGAGCATTCCTCTGTAAACTCCTCGCTTTAGTAGCATTCTCTGGTGAGGTCCCCCTGTTAGGTACTGGATGAGTGGATCCATCCAATAAGGTTCCGTAGAGGTCTCGGTCTGTATGACTGAATCTGTTAAAGCTTCCATAATGCTAGGGTTCTTGAGGCTGTCCATGTATACAGGTCCTAAACTATGTCTTGAACTGGACGACCCGAGTTTAGACAAGGCGTCCACCCGAGTGTTGAGGGCACAGGGGACATAGGCGATCCTGAAGTCCTTAAAGTTGCTCAAAAGCTCTTTGACCGCCTTTAGGTACAAAATCATTCTCGAATCTTTAGCTGCATAGTCTCCCCTTACTTGGTAGGCGACAAGTTAGGAGTTAGCCAAGATGTAGATGAGCTCGGCCTTGCTTGCTAAGCCGGCCTGAAATCCTGCTAAAAGTGCTACATACTCGGCCTCATTGTTTGAGACTAAGAATTCAAAAGTGATGGAGTGCTTGTGAGTGGACCCGTCAGGGCCACGTAGGACTACTCTAGCATTACTGCCTCCTTCTCCTAAGGATCCATCCACCTTTGACAACCACTATAAGGTGAACTCGAGCAGGTCATGTTCGGGAGTACCACGCTTCTGAGAAGCACACATCTTGGCTATCTTGGACGTCGAAGGCTCAAGTAGAGGGGCTATGAGCGGAGACTGCTCGTCGTCTGCTATGGTCGACTCTATCAAGAAGTCGGCCAAGGCTTGAGCCTTTATGCTTGTTCGAGGCTCGAATTGCGCATCATATTCGCTCAGCTCGATCGACTAATTGATCATTCTCCCTGAAGTGGTAGGACTGCCAAGTGCTTTCTTCAAAGGCAAATTCGTCCGCATCACGATAGTATGAGCCTGAAAGTAGGGGCGAAGCCTCCTAGCTGTAATTATGAGAGGGTAGGAGACCTTCTCGATGAGAGTGTAGTTGGGTTCGGCCGCCTTCAAAATCTGGCCGACATAGTATATCGATCTCTGTGCATTATCTTCCTCTTAGATTAGGACAGAGCTAATGGCTTCTTGGGAGATGGCCAAGTAGAGATACAAGGTCTCTCCTTCTCTCGGTTAGCTCAACAATGGCTTGGTGCTCAAATATCTTTTGAGATCATTGAAAGCCCTACTGTACTCAACCGTCCAGCCAGTACCTTCCTTCAGCTCCTTGCTTCCTCTTAATGTTTTGAAGAACAAGAGACTTCTCTCTACATATTTAGAAAGGAAGTGCCCTAGCCCCGCTATCTTGTCATTCAGCCTCTGCGCGTCCTTCAATGCGCGGGGCTCAGGCAACTGTTCTATGGTGGCTACCTTCTCGAATTAATCTCAATACCCTGCTGAGTAATCATGAACCCAAGGAACTTGCCAGATTGCACTCCCAAAGGCACACTTGGCCGGGTTAAGCTTCATATGGTAGTGCCGAAGGACAGAGAAAGGCCTCTTCCAGATCCGTCATGTGAGATGATGCTTGCTTCCACTTCACGATGATGTTTTCTTTGTAAGCTTCCACATTATGGCTAATCTGGTGCTTGTAGATCTTGTTGACCAACATCTGATAGGTGGCCCATGTATTCTTAAGACCAAAAGGCATCACCTTGTAGTAGTAGGTTCCTTGGTATGTGATGAATGAGGTCTTCTCCTGGTCAAACTCTGCCATAAGGATCTAGTTGTATCCAGAGAAGGCATCTATGAAACTGAGTAGTTCATGACCCGCGCTCTCATCCACAGTTGGTCGATCCTTAGGAGGGAGTAGCTATCCTTCAGGCAAGCTTTGTTCAAACCTGTGAAGTCCACACACATTCTCCACTTGCTAAGGGACTTCTTAACCAGCACCACATTGGATAGCCACTCTAGGTGTTCGCGGGGAAAATAGTTGCGGATGACATTCTCATTAATCTGTAAAAGAACCTGTTACAAATTTATCTTTTGACAAC
>JBAKGM010029837.1:0-21047 GCA_037177215.1 Asparagus racemosus
ATTTTAATTTCTATGTTTTTTGTAATTGTATTTGTAAATTATATAATTACAAGTGATTAATAATATGATTGATTTTTTTATCAAAATTTTGCCTAATTTATTGTTATTTTCTAATTACTCTTGAATTTTTTTAACAAAAAAATTGAAAAAAATGGAAAAAAATCCGCTTAAATCCGTCTACCGTACAGCAGGACTTTATCTTATTTTTTTTAAAAAACATAATGGCTTATTTATATAGGTTCGTTGCATTCATATTGCAACTGCACAACAATCATTCTAAAATGTGTAGTCATGTTCATAAATTGTCTAATTCATACTACATACATGACATCAAGGGCGGAGCCAGTAAGGGCCCAACAGGGCCCTGGCCCCACTTGAATAATGGTTTTTTTTCCATATTGGTCCCTTAATTTTTCATATTTTGAATTGATCCCTCAAATCATGGAAATTACTATCACAATTTTTAGGTTATTTTAAAATTAGCCACACAAATGTTCCAATTAGGTTCCTCCGTTCTTAACTTATTTTGAAATTAATCCTTCCAATCAAGAGTAGAAGTGTAAATGTAACAATTGCAGGGATTACAAGTAAAATATATTGTTGTGGACTATCAGCCTTGCCAATTCTCATACTTTTTTTTAACTTTTCAAATTTAATCTCTCCAATAGCTATTTATATTCTTGAGTGGAGGGACTAATCTAAAAATAAGTCAAAATTTGATGGACCTAATAACACTTTTCATGATTTGAGGGACTAATTTCAAAATATGAAAGATTTAAGAAACTAACATAGTTACTCAATTATGGAATCATTTTTTAAAAGAGGTCGAATATATTCTACTCTCGTAGATGAGAGTTTAATATTTTTTGGACCCCCGACCAAAATTTCTGACTCCGTCACTGCATGACATAACAATCGTACACAGCTGTTTAATGCTATAAAAGAAATAATATAATTAGCAAGCAAGCAGGAAAATACAACTATGAGTATACATATTTGAAGTCCCTAGTTGCTCCAAAAACTTTGACCATAAACTTTGCTCCAACAAGCGGTATAGAGTTCAAAATCAACCTGGTGGATGCTATAAAATAAAAGATGTGAAAAAGAATAATGCGGAAATTATTAAGAAGACCGGAGATTAGCGGCTGTTGCTGCCAAATTATAGAGGGAAAAAAAAACCAAGGGTTTAGTAATAGAATAATTAGTTTATTTAAATGTGGCCCCCACTTTTCTACTTTCATGTGACTTCAATATTTTTTTAGGAGAAGTTAAAATTGTATTAAATCTGACGTGGCATGTTTTTTGTATTTCACTTTCACCTATACTTAATAAAACAAACACTTCAACTGTTAAATGAGAGTCACTTTCGCACTTTCATTTTTCACTTTCGAGTAAATAAACACCTCAATGCTATGTCCTCCAAAGAATCTTTTGCCACTAAAGTTTGCTTTATTCCTTTCATTGAGTGTGTCTGTGTGTATATGTGTATATGTATGTATGTATGTATATATATATACACACACATATATATACATATATGTGTGTGTGTATAAAAGCAAAAAGCCAGTCAAGCCGAATGCAAAAAAGTTGGGGGTGCATTGCTTAATGCATCTGTACTTATCAGTAATGTTGAACTTCCAAAGTTTGTTTTTTGAGAAGTCGGTTGAAATAGAACCGGAGAATTTGCAGAACTATATCATGATAGCTAATTTATATTCAGGAAATTATGGGAGAAGGCTAATTAAGATTTTGAGAGAAAAATTCACGAGGATTGGTTTGGTGATGTAGTTGGATAGAAATGAGTAACGGGTTGCAAGTGTTAGCAGATGCATCGAACCAATGTTCTCAATCAATGACGGAGCTGGGACCCAAGGCGTAGCGGGGCAAAAAATTATAAAATAAAATATAATCTCAGTTAAATCAATCATAACTCATTGTTGTTTCAATGAATTCTCAACATTATCTTAGTGGTTTTATTCTCTACAAGTAGATTATTGCCTCTTCTCTTGTCCTTGCTTTGGAAATGCTTTTCTTTTCAAAAATTTCTTCATTACCTATTTAAAAATATAAAACTAAATGATTTTTTATAAAATTAAAAATAAAAATTCTACTAAAAAGTATTTTGATCTATTATGGCTATCTAGCAGGCCATGTTTTTCACACTATGTGACTAAGATTTCCCTAACAATTCACAAGTTCTACTCTTGCGCAAAAAAATTCTAAAGAACCTTATGCGAAGTATTTGGTAACACACAAAGCTTAGAGATTGTACCAATTTTACCCCTAAATCCAACATCGTCCTATCCCTCGTGTAGTTCTCCACCTTTTGTTTGGAGTTTTTGTTGACACATATCGATCCGGATACACATTGACCGCAAAGTAAGAGAGATTGATTAGAGATAATTAGAATAGATTAATGGGTATTTGGGTTTAACTGAATGGGTCTTATCAAACTAGTAACAATTAGTTAAAAATCTATTATATCTAACAACATAGGCCTTTATTTGAAATACATGCATGTAATATGTTGTTAGAATAAAAAGTATAATTTATTAAACCTACAAGTGACTCATAATAAAATTAAATTATAAATACCATAATAGATATGTGTGTAAGAGACCAAGTAGGGCCAAATACTAAGCTAGGGCTTCAATAATTAATTTATCTCATAGGAGGGTTGTATTGCTTTTCTTTAGTGGGGGCGAATGGGCCCCACTCGTTTGAATGTGGCTCCGACACTGTTCTTAATAGATTTATATGCTGCTGGAAGTATTAGTTGGGTTAATGAGAGAAGAGGGGTACGCAGCTAACCCGGAGATTGATGAGGAGAGTTGTTTCTGAAAACACTATAATAGATAATCTGTCTACAGTTGGAAGGTGCATAATATGGTATTAAATAAATTCGGCTTGTAAATTTAGAGTGTAAATCATTGTGATATACATTAGAGACTACTTGAAACCTATGTCCATAAAGTTTGCACTGAACATTTTGTTTCTGCAAAACCCTACCAAAAGTCAATGATAGTTTTGAAATTTACTCTTTACTTAAAAAAAAATGAATGAATGTTCGACTTATATCTATCACTAACTCTCGTTAGTTTAGGAATGCACAAATTATCCACACACAAAAAAGAAAAAATTGAAATGAATGCATAAATCTTACACTCTTTTTAATCACCATGCTAACTAATCTCCATTATACATTCATGAACTATTCAATTATAATTCTAGCCTGTTTATTCTTTCGTTTCTTTCCCTGATGGCTCATTTCTTATTTGAATTCTCAGGTTTCAAAAATCGTTTATTCAAATTTTTTGCGTTCCGAAATTCACCCATCTTGATAGACTCATTTAACTATATATATCATTTCGAGTTATGTTTTTTAATCGCCAACATTTCAAAACATTTCAACTCATAATGTAACATTTTCATTCAATTTCACAGATATTCTGTAATCTCATAGCAGTGAAGGAGAATTTCATTGCCTAAAAATTACACTTCAGTTCTACAAACCACACGTTCCTCAATTTATTCATCATAATGCAGAAGACATCGATCCTGACCAACAAATTGTTGATCTCTTCAAAAACAAAGAACAAAAAGCAAAAAGCAAAAAGCAAAAACAAAACAAATTAAACAAAACACAAATTTCCGCTCGATCAAAACCTACGAAGCGGCAACTCAATCATCCTACAATATCACTCCTCAGAGCCTTAGCAGCTTCTTCCTCCTCATCATCACCCACGTAGAGATACGGATTCTTTTCAATGGGTCTAAAACTGTAATACATAAATCCGTAAAAGACTAAACCTGCACCCTCCCCGGTCACAATAATTAACCAAAAATGCTTGTAGCTTGCAAATTCTAGTATCCCTGATGCGACAAGTCCATTGATAAAATAATACACCATTAAACACGGCAAAGAACTTATCAAAAGAGACTTCGTTTCTGGCGGTTAATGGATGCCTTTCCATCACTTTTTGATGCATTGGTAAGCCTAAATACCGACCACATTGTAGGGTAAACAACAGCGGCAAGGCACGCTGCATCGACTAATAAGGGCAAAATTTGTCCAATCGATCCAAGTCAGCCAGTCATCCAACCACAATCCTTCTTCGGCCAAAATAGCTCTAACGACATTCACTATCACCTGTAACGTGATTACCACCTTGAGAAGGATCTTCTCTTTCTCCTGCAATAAGATTTCACATTTTTTTTTCATGATAAACCTTTAATCTAATCTAATTTCATCTAATACTATTATAAAAGTTTGTAGGATGTTAAAACATTTCTTCCGGGAATAACTTTCACTTTGTATGTAAAATTGTAAAATATCATCTATATTGTTATGGATATTTATATAATTTGTGTTTCTTTATAATGGGACACACACATACATACATGAACATACATATTCAATATGATACATATTATAATATATTTATACATTTTATTAAGAAAAATAAAATGATAGCTGTTTTGTAAGGTCTTGCTATCCAATTTATTTCCCTCATGATCTACACTTTCTTATACCCTTTAATTCTACCTATTAATATTCTTCACTAACTAATTAATTTCTTCACTAACCTATCAACCTCCACCTATTTTTTGTGTGGATAACCCAGCCCGGAATCTAACCTAAGGCTGTGGAAGCCATTTTGAAATCTCTCAACCATCCAGATCGCCCGTGGTGGGTATCAATGTTTCTGCTTCTTAATTGTGCTCTAACTATTAATCATAAAACCCCTCTACTCCATCTGTTTCATATCATACTGTATAACATACCCTCTCCTCACCCGCTCACAACACAATTCACTGCCAAATTCCACTATGGTATAGGCCCTTCTCTTTCTCCTGATTGTTAATCTTCTTTGCTCTACCAATGCTAGGAAATTTGGGCGTAAAATGATTGGTTTGATGACCAAAATGACTTATTCCAACATGGTAGGTGGTCGTGTCAGTGGAGAAGTGGTGGGTCCGGACCTGGCAGTGGCGACGGAGGTGGAGGTTCGGTGGAGGCCGTGTCCGTGTGGGCAAGTCTCTTAATTTCATATCTTAATTTGTTTATATACTGTTATATTTTCGACGCTTGATTCTATCAAATTCATGGCTCAAAGGAGGGATGTCCGACTTCACCACTGTACAATATGGTTGAAGTTTAGTGGTTTGGTCGTGTGTTTCTTAGTTTCACAAAGAATGCTGTTTGTATAGTGGTGTTAAGAGAGTCTTTCTAACCTATTTTGCAGAGTGTAGAGGGTAGTGACTACGCAGTTGTATAAGCACAAGTTGCTTTTTTTTCTTCCCCGGCTCCCTTAGGCTGCTTAAATCTTGTAATCTGCTTTGCATCGAATTAAGATTGAAATGAATACCATAGTCTTTTGATAAATATATTTATAAGAATAGCTGTGAAATTTAATTTAGAATACATTGTACAAATTAAGAACCCAGAATGTTTGATAAGAAAAACGTAGGATTAAGAATGTTTTAGTATCATTTTATTAGAAATTTACTTAGAATTTAAGAAACTTTATAAGAGAGAAAACTGAATGAAAATAAAGAGGAAGAAACTATCATAGATTTTCTCCATATTGGTCCCTTAAAACTTTCATATGTTGAAATTAGTCCCTTACACTAAAGTTGCTATTAAATCCCCCAATTCTTTCTTTATTTTGCAATTATCTCTCAAATAGTTTAAATTGTTATTAGATCCCCAAGTATCACAAATTGTTTCAAACTAATTTCTTCAATTTACTACTTTTGCTGTTAATTGAAAGGATGAATTTTAAACATACTTATGAATCGGGAGGACCTGGTGATAGTAAACTAGCCTAAAAGACCCCCCAGTTTGAACAAAAATCTGAAGATTCGGGATCTAATTTACAAATACCAAATTTGCCGGTCTAATATAAAATTAGCAACAATTTGTGGTCTAATGTAACAAAATTCTTTTAACTAAATAAATAAGATGACTTTTTAAAGAAAAGTCAGTCAACTGATTATTTGAGCGATTCCGCAAGGAAATTTCGACAAGAAGGACAAAAAAGTGATAAACACTCAAAGCCTTTTTCAATTCTTGTTAATGAAACAAATATATAATATAAATAAATATATTCACGTGCGTAACATGCGATTTATACTAGCACCAATATGTAAAAGAAGATTAATTTTGTGCACCTGAAGGCAGGGTCTGAATAAAGACCATCCTGTGCCAATAAGCACAACAACGGTGAGAAGTAACACGCCTTTGAACAACCCGAATAGATAGAAGGCAACATCCCAGCCATGATGCATCCCCGTTTTTAGCACGTGCCACTGATCCTCAGCTGCACATACATTTGTCGTCGCCTTAAAGAAGAGTAATGCGCCCATCACCACATGGATTTTTTGTACCGTCGCCTTCTGCTTGTAGCAGACGAACACCCACAACCCGAGGGAGATGCAATAAAGAATGAAAAAGACAAAAAATACGAGAGGCAACGAGCTCTGTCCGACTCCTAAGTATATCTTTTCTCCTTGTCTACCAATATTGTACATCTCGGTATGAACTCTCATTGTGACATTTGTAGAATTTGATAGACAATTGGAAAAAAAGAGGGTATATTGATCAGGGACGGAGATATGAACAGTTTTGTTGGCTGTCGAATCGTGAAGGTCTTGAAATAAGAGGATGGGAAGAGAGGCATTGGAGAAAGAGGCACAATAGATGTCATTATCTTCAGGTAACTGGCTCGCTAGGCTTAGGTAAAACCCGAGCGCCGACAGGTCCGGTGGTTGTGATGAACCCCAGGATACTGATTCTACGACGACGTTCGCTGAGCCGTTGGTGGAGAAGCCGAACGATTCAAAGACCATATGTGGTCGGGGATCATATCGGATGTCGGCCTTCTTGATTTCCGACAGCGTCGAAGGAATCAATATGGAGAAGATAATAATAAGTAAGAGAGTTGGACGTGAAGACATGGTGTTGGCAAAGGATGTTTCTAATAGATACCAACTAAATATTCATCGAAATTTACCATATATAGCCATATATTTTCCCTCATTTAAAAAAGATAGCAACATTTTTGTGCACGTGGACAAGAAGAGTAAACAAAACTTGTGGACAAGAAAGAGTAAACAAAAGTTTGTGGACAAGAAAGAGTAAACAAAACCGCATTTTCCGTTTCAACGTACAGTTTAAACACATGACCATATATGGAAACACTAATCTCTACATAAACAAAACCGCATTTTCCATTTCATTGTATAGTTTTAAACACATGACTATATATGGAAACAATAATCTCTGCTTAATTTCATATAGGTATATCACCTTCATTTTCCCAATTACATGTGTATCTGTACATATACAGTTGATTGAATACATGAAGTGAAACAAATTTGAGCAAGTTTGTTGCAACGATCAAGAACCTTGACTTATTTGATATATTTTTCTTCCCAAATCATGTTTAAGCAGTGCTAATCATAATTTTCACATGAGTGGATCTAGCACTATCATGTAACCACGTATCAAATGGCACAAGAAACTACTATTCTCTATCTCCACCGCACTGCCTTCATCCGAATGCAAGGCTCCTTCAAGGCCTTATTTTTGTATCGGCTAAATTATCAGATTGGTATTTAAAATAGACCCTATTTACCGATAGAGTATTTAAAAAAACTCTAGCCACATTACGGTATTTAAAATAGATTCTCTTTACTAATAAGACCTTTTTCTCCACTGGCAACAAGAATTCCGGCAAAAATTTTTTTTTCACCCCCTTAATCGCTCAAAATTATTAAATATACACCCAAATTATTCTCTTTTTACACATTAATCTTTGATTATCTTAGTAACTTATCCCTTTATTATCTCTAATATTTTTCCATTAACCCTTCATTTTCTCAACGGACCTATCCACAAGTCCTCATCACTTCCATGATCTCATCCCTCTCCTTTGTAAACGTCCTAAAAAAAAAACTCATCAAAATCCATCGACCTCTAGCACCAGATCAAATTGAACAAAAAAAAAAAAAAAAAAAACAACCATCCCAAACACCTCATCGCCTAACTCCTATCTTCTACCAGCAAAATTACCAAGGGGAAAAAAAAATCATCGGCCTCATGTTCAACTCCATCAACACCTAAGAACTCAACTTTAGTCAAGGAGTATTGGGTCACAACGGTTGAGCAAAGTTTGAACTATAAAAATAGGAGATCCCCTTTCCTTCTTATATTCAATCTCCTAGTTCATTCTACGTTTTGCCCCATTTTATGTTTTAGATCTAACTGAAACTCCAACAAGGAGTCAAATCATTGTCATCACTCAAGCCATAGCTCCTAATTCATGTACCAAAAAACCCAACACTTTCTTTATTTCTGATAGATGAAAGGTTTGAAAAAATAGAGATAAAACAGAGAATAATTGTGGGTTTATATTTCAAATTTTGTGAGATTAGGCAGCGAAAGAAGTTTTTCTTTCGAAATTCTCACCGTCGACTAGGAAACGGACATTATTGGTAAACGGGAACAATTTTATGTATGCTAATGTAGCTGGAGTTTTTTTAAGGGTTAATTTTAGAAAACCCTCCTCAACTATGGGTCTCATCTCACAAAATCCCGTTCAACTATTTTAACTTTAGAAAAACCCCCTCAAATTTGAGGGTGTTGTAGATTGCCCCTCCCCGCCCCCCTCTCAAAATATTACTTAACCCCCCTTAACTATGGGGTGTCCCACAAAACCCCCTTTATCTTTTTAATTCTTTTAAATAACCCCCCTAATATTATTAATTTGAAATATGCAATGACTAAAATACCCTTGGTTGAAAAAATCATGTGAGTTTAAAAATCATATGAGTTTAAATATTAGACTTCAATTCGATGGGTTTTGATGTGGAAACTAATCTTTAAAAAATTTTAAAAGTTTCAATTATTTTAAATATTACAAACATGGATAAACATAAAATAAAAGAAATTTAGTGTTTTAAAAAATAAAGAAAAAATAGATTTGTACGTAAACCTAGCAATGAAGATTGAGGAATAAGAAGAGGGGGGAAATAAAATGAAAGTTATTTTTAACTTAAAAAAGTTAAAAAAGATTACTATGGTAAAAAAATTTAATGTTTAGGAATAGTATAGTCATTTTCAATCATTTGTTCATTAAAATTTAAATTATATTAGTTAATGGGGTTAAGTGAGGAAAGTTGAGGTGGGATAAATAATATTTTGAAAGTTGAAGGGGTTATCTACAACAACTCCATAATTGAGGGGAGTTTTCTAGAGTTAAAATAGTTGAGGTGGTTTTTTGAGACGGTCCCCATAGTTGAGGGGGGTTTTCTAAAATTAACCCTTTTTTAAAATACTATATTGGTAAATGAAGTCGATTTTTAAAATCAATCCGGCAATTTAGCCCTTTTTCTATCAGAAACATACTTTGACCATGCAAATCTCTAGCACGGGCTAACCGCCATCATTCCAGTTGTATCATGGCACAAGAAACGTAGTTGTGAAATGCCGAACCGGTGGGTATTGTATCATCATAGAGAGCTTAGGAAGACTATGGCTACATGGGTGAGGAGTATTTTGTTGGCGGTATCAAATCTTCCAGATTTGATGAAAAAATTTATTCAGCTTTGGGCATGTTTGTTTGCACGGAAGCAATTATGAAGTAGCTAAAGTAAAGGAAATAGAAGCTACTTTTACTACTTCCAAGTAAAAAAATATGTTTAGTTTTTACAAAAACATAATTTCAATACTTCCTTAAACGCTGATGTGGCGCCTACGTGTCATCCTTACTTCCAAAATATTTTTCCACCCCTCAAGGCTCGGAAGTAGCTTGGAAGTAGGTGCAATGCATATTAATTAGAAAATAAATAATTTTTCTTATTAATATTTTCTTTATTAGTCATTTCCTAACAACTTTTTATTGCTATTCAAACAAAAAAAGAGAATAAAGAATAAGAAGTACTATTTCCACTGCTTTAAAAAATATGTGAAACAAACAAAAAAGTACTACTACCACCGCTTTCTACTTCATAAATTTAGAAGTTACTTCTTTGATCTATTCCCTACTTCTGATACTTCTGTCAAACCAACTCTATTATATGCTATTTGTAATATTATGATATGCTGTTGTTACAATTTTGGACCTTTAGCTCCTTTAAGTTAGAATCCAAGCAATGTAAGTCTATATCTTGACTCGTTGTTAGTGAATGAAACCATCAAGTTTGACTTCCTATATTTAAAATTCTTCATGGTATCAGAAGTTTAGAAAACTCCCACTTTCTGCTGCCGTTGGGATGTCTTCCCCTGCTAATGCATCGAGCACAACCAAATTCTCTTGGCATCTCATGGCAACACCATCACCAATCCTTTCTTTCTCCACTTCTCGGATAATCCCAGCACTATGCTCGTCATACAACTTCTTACGGGTGAAAATTATCCAACAACGAGTCATGCCATAACCATGGCTTTGACAACCCAAAACAAGCTCGGGTTTGTCGACAGGTCTATCAAGTCTCCTACCACCAACGATCCTGATCTTTCGTCTTGACAACATGTCAACAACTTGGTACTTTCTTGGCTTCTTAATTCAATTCATCGTGATCATGTTTCTACAATTCTTTAAGCAGCTTCTACTGTCGTTGTATGGACCGATCTACATGATCGATTCTCTCCATTCGAAGACCCTCATATCTTTCACTTGGAGCATGCTCTCGCCATTTCTCATCAAAACAACGACTTTGTTGCAGCCTAGTTTAATCAATTCAAAAGTTTATGGGACGAGCTTTCCACTTATGATGGCCTTCCCGCATGTTCATGTATTGAACGTAGTGCAATTCTCGAAGCAGCTCAACGACGACAACCGACATAGTTCCTTATGGCACTCAATGACATCTATTCTCATGTTTGGAGTCAAATCCTTCTCATGGATCCTCTCCCAAATATTGGTCGCGCCCGCTCACTTCTTCTCCAAGACGAAAGCCAACATTCAATGCATACAGCTAGTACAACCATCAACAACTTGGGCATTATTGTCTCTTCCCACGGGCACTCTTTCCGCCAGACTAGAAAATCCAAGGAATATGATGTACACGCTATAATTTTCTTTGATAGTAGGTTATCCAACACACTACAGGATTCATCGGTGCAACCAATCGAAGGGCCAAACTGCCATTTCTAACTCCACCATGATTGCATCAGAATCTAGCAGCTCTACTCCCACTCTCACTGCTAATCAATATCAACGTCTATTACTCCTACTTGGTGAGGTAAATCAGCCCGCACGTGCCAACCTGGCAGTTATTACAAGTTGTTTTGTTTCTGCTGCCACTTTTAACTTCTTGGATTATCAAAACTGGTGCTACAAATCATTTTTGTCACTCATGATCATTGTTTCAAAAAACATTCTCCTTTCTCTTTACCAAATGCCATTACCCCTAATGGCCAGTTTGTTCCCATCTCAAGACGTGGATCAATTTAGCTAACACCAACTTTACATGTCCATAATGTTCTTTGTGTACCTTATTTCTATCAAGAAACTTACACATCACTCATGACTCAAGTGCAATGTTAATTTTCCCCTCCTCTTATTGCCTTGTATAGGACCTATCGGCGTGAAACGTAACTGGGCACCTTGAATGTGGTGAACTATACCACTTGGACGTGAATCCTCCTCGCACGTCTCTTATATCTACTTCACTATCTTTTGATTTATGACATAAGCAACTCGGCCATCCTTCTCATGATTATTTGAATAAACTTAGTAGTACTTTATCTTTTTCTTCAAATAAAACTTCTCATCTCTGTGAAATTTGTCATCTTGCTAAGCAACCTAGGTTATCTTGTCCAACAAGTTCTATTTGTACTACTAAACCATTTGCATTGATTCATATTAATATTTGGGGAAAGTATTATATTCCTGCACGAAATGGTGCTTGCTTTTTCTTAATTATTGTGGATGATTTTACTCGACGCACTTAGACTTATTTAATGCGATTTAAGTCTGAAAGTTATTTAATTTTACCAAACTTCCATTCTTATGGTAAACTCAATTTAATCGTTGCATCAAAATTATCCGCTCCAATACTGGGTTTGAAATTTTCTCTTCAATTATGAACTCTTTTTTTAATGACAATGATATTATTCGTCAATATAGTTGCATTTATTCTCATTAATAAAATGTACTCGTTGAATGTAAACATGGCCATCTTCTTTGTGTAGCTCATGCTCTTGGATTTGAAGCTAAACTACCTCTTTCTTTTTGGAGTGATTGTCTCCTCACTGCCACACATTTTATAAAATAGAATTCCTACTTCTTTACTCAACAGCATTACGCCTTTTTAGCTAACCAATAAACAACAAACATCCAACCACCTTCACGTTTTTGGTTTTCTTTGTTATGCAGCTGTTGGCCATTTGCATCACGAAAAATTTGGACCTCGTGCTAACCGTTGTCTTTTTTTGGGTTATTCCCAGTTCAGGATGTATATTGCCTACTTGATCTCTCTAGCAACACATATTTTAACTGTCATGATGTCATCAGTACCACTTCTCCTCCGCGTGTTGTTCCTGTTTCTTCACTGCCACCAAATCCTCCTCCAACTCTTCTATGTTCTTCTCATTCCACTAGTGCTCCCATGCATCTTGGTGATTACTATTGTGCACATGTTCAAGCCAGCTCATTATCTCCCTTGATGAGCTTGGTTACATCAGGTATCCCCCCTCTTTTCTATACCATACTCTTTCATGTAATCTTTTTAGTAGCTCTCACAAAGCCTTCCTATTAGCATTTCCTGCGAAATATAACCCTCCTCTTTCACTGTAGATAACAAATATCCGGTATAGAAAGAAGCTATGGCAGCAGAAATTAAAGCATTTGAGCTCAATACACATGGACCTGATTAACTCTACCACCTCACAAGAAACCCATTGGATGCAAATAGGTTCACAAGATCAAGTATTATTCTAACTGTTGGGTGCAGAGACACGCCCACACGCCGCGTAAGTGATATCACTTGAGAGAAGGTCCTAATTATATTCATGAAGGAAATATAATCGCCGACAGGGATTAACTCATGAAGTAGATAATCGCCAGAATGGGTGAAATCGACTAAGCGAAGTCACGCACGGACCCTGAGATTAAGGCCAAGTTTAATCTTGAGGGTGAAGCTTGTAGATCTGAGAACCTATAAACTATAACCAATACACAATAAATAGCAAATACACGAGATTTACGTGGTTCGGCAAACTTGCCTACGTCCACAAGAGGGGTGATGGGAGATTCTACTATAAAGAAGAACATCGACGACTTGTACAATCCACAAGCTTATCTAAAAGAAAAATAAAAGGTTTGATTTTTACTCAAGAGAAATTTACCTCTCTCTTGTAAAATCTCTCCAAGCTCTCTCTTTTTCTCTCTCTATCTTTTTCTCCTTTTTCTTCACACATTCACACCTTTCACACCCTTAACAAATCCTAGGTTTAATTCTCTATTTAAAGGGAATTATGTAAGGATTTTGCTTCATATTTGACGATGTGGGACTAATTAATTTTACCTACGTGGGTGGGCCCCCACCACGTTCACAATTCTCCACATCGTACATCATTTGATAAGCCTTAAATTTTAGACGAACACTAGAAAAACATCGCGAACATTACTAGAGGGATCTCCATCACCGAAACTAGGCCAATCCTACTGCGCCATTATACCACGGCTGCCTACGTATCCTCCACCGGGATCAAGCTAAGCGTAATTCTGCAATTCTCTATATAATCTCCACCTCACTCCATCACCACCCCGAATGGCCATGCCTTCTTGGGCAAATCAACACAGGCTGATAAGAAGAAAGTTCAAGTAATACTTAAACTTGCTACCTGTGACAACCTTGATTAGCATGTCTGTGGGATTCTCATTAGTGTGCACCTTCATGAGGGAAACATCGCCTTCCTCTATGATATCTCGTACGAAATGAAACCTGGCATCGATATGCTTGGTACGAGCATGATAAACTTGATTTTTCGCTAAGTGAATTGTACTCTGACTGTTGCACCACAAGTTCATGTTCTCCCGCTCAATCCCCAAATCATCTAGAAGACCGCTCAACCACAATACTTCATTCACTCCCTCTGTCATGGCCATGTACTTAGCCTTTGTAGTAGAAAGTGCCACTGTAACCTGTTGCATCGATCACCGACTAACCGGAGCCCTATTTATCCTGAATACATACCCAGTAGTTGATCGTCGTCTACTTAGATCGCTCGCATAATCAGAATCTACAAACCCATCAATCTGACACGATTCTCTACCAAAACACAAAACTGTATTAACGGTACCCTTTAAGTACCTCAGGACCTACTTCACTGCTTCCCAGCGAGCCTTTTCTAGATTTGCCATGAATCAGTGACCACACTAACCGCCTGTGAAATATCTAGGTGTGTACACACTATTGCGAACATTAAGCTGCCAACTGCACTAATATAGGGAACACGCTCCATGTACGCCTTCTCTTCTGTTGTAGTGGGAAAGAAGTGTGAACCCAATGGAGTCACCACCGAATTAGTACTATGCATCACAAACCTTGCGATCACCCGCTCTATGTAGCCCTTCTGACTCAAGAACAATCGTCGGTTCGCCCGCTCTCTTCTAATCTCCATACTAGGTATTTTCCTAGCAATGCCCATGTCTTTCATCTCGAACTCTTCACCAAGTTGATATTTCAGCCTATCTATCTCCACTCTTCTCTTAGAAGCAATAAGCATGTCATCCATATACAAAAGGAGATAGATACAACTACCTCACGAAGCATTCAAATGTAAACGCAACAATCATAGTCACTTCAGGAAAACCCATACTTTAGCATGAAGGAGTCAAATCGTTTGTACTACTGTTGGAGAGATTGCTTCAATCCATACAGTGACTTCTTCAAATAACACACATGATGCTCCTTATCCTCAATCTTATAGCCCTTAGGTTGATGTACGTAGATCTCTTCATCCAAGTCTCCATGCAAGAAGGCCGTTTTAACATCGAGTTGTTCCAGTTCATGATCACCATGAGCAACAATACTCAATAGCACCCAAATAGAAGTGCCTTTCACCACCGGAGAAACGATCTCATTGTAATCCACACCCTCTTTCTATGGAAAACTCTTAGCCACTAGCCTCGCCTTGTATCTTGTATCGCCGAGCTTTGAAAGACCTTCTTTTTTTTATACATCCACTTACAACTAATAGTTTTTCTTCCTATGGGCAATGGGACCACCTCCCATGTTTAGTTCTTTTGAAGAGATTCCATCTCCTCCTCCATCGCAACTAACCAACTCTCACTATCCTTATCCCGAATAACTTCCTTGAAGGAGACCGGCTCGTCCTCCTCCACCGAGAGTGCGTATTCAACCAAATTAACCTGCGCATAGTGCTTCAGGGGTTGACTATCCTCCAGCTTCTATACCTGCTTATATGCTCGTCTTGGCCTAGTAGAAGCTAAACTATCCTCGAGCTGTTGTTGTTGTAGTGCCCGTGTATTCTCATGCTAAACCTCCTCCTGCTCAAGTTCTCTCATGCTAAACCTCCTCCTGCTCAAGTTCATTATCTACCTGACTTTCCACTTGAACACGACTAGAATCGGGTTAGTCTATAGGTTCTATTTCAATAACTTGAGATTTAGAAATCTCAAGAGTCCTAACCCCATCATCCTTGGACGCTCTAGCAATCATAGATTTCTCATCAAAAGTAACATCCTTGCTGATCACGAACTTCGGATCTTCTGTACACCAAAGTCGATTAGCCTTTTACGCCCTTCGCATATTCTAATAATTTTGCCTTTTTGGCCCTCGCGTCAAGCTTTCCCTCGTTGATGTGATAGTAGGCAGTACATCTGAAAATTCTGAGCCTATTATAATTTGCATGCTCCCCTGACCACACCTTATAGAGTGTATCACCATCCAATGTTGAATGTGGTGAATGATTCACAACGTAACATGCTGTAGTCATCGCTTCTACCCACCATTCATTACCCAATCCAGCGTATGATCGCATACACATTGCTTTCTCTCGCAATGTTCTATTTAGTCTCTCTGCGACCCTATTCTGCTGTGGTGTTGACCCAACTGTCCAGTGTCGAACAATTTCCTCCTGATCACAGAACTCCTTAAAAGCACCACCTGTATATTCTGTACCATTATCAGATCTCGGTGTTTTCAATTTCTTTCCTGTCCTGTTCTCAACTATTACTTTCTACTTTTTGAATATCTCAAACACCTCATTCTTATGCTTCAGAAAGTAAATCCAAACATACCTCGAATAGTCATCTATGAACGAGACAAAGTATCTAAAACCACCCTTAGAAGTTGTCTGAGCTGGACTCTAAACATCTGTGTACACATAATCTAGTATCCCTCTGCTTTTAGACTTACTTTTCAGAAACTGGACCCTGTGTGCCTTTCCATACACATAATCCTAGTAAAAATCCATACGAGGTTTGTTCAGATTCTTCAGCAGACCCTCTTTACCAAACAAAACTAGACCCTTCTCTGACATGTGCCCAAGTTGCTTATGCCATAACCATGTGTGCTCACATGGGTCTGCACCACTTCCTTCAGTTCCAACCGCTGCATCTCCCGTTACCATCGTACCTGAGAGAGTATATAAATTACCGTGACGACCACCCTTCATCACTACCAGGGAACCCCAAACAACTTTCTTCACTCTATTTTCCGTAACAATTCTACAACCGCTGGAGTCCAATACACCAACTGAGATAAGATTCTTTCACAAGTTGGGAACATGCCTCATATCCGTCAAGGTTCAGACCACTCCATCATGCATCTTGATGTTGATATTACCTACCCCTACTGTTTTACAAGCATGATTGTTCTCCATCAATACAGTTTCACCATCAATGCCTCTGTAGGTAGTAAACCACTTCCTATTTAGGCACGTGTGGTAAGAGCAATCAGAATCAAGTATCCACTTTCCGGAGATATCCTCGCCATCCGTGATGATATAGTACTCCTTATCACTCTCTTACTCTAAAACATAGCTCGCCTCTTCCTTACCTTCTCTTTTCTCAGTCTTGTTGTTGTTCTTCTTTCCACCTACTCTCTTATTTGGACAGTCGACCTTGAAATGCCCAATTTCACTGCATTTGAAACACGATTTTCTCGCAAGAGGTCTCAATTTAGATCTAAACTTTCCTCCCTTACCTTTTCCTCGCTCATTGTTTCTTCTTCTAGTAAATAATCCCTACGCTTGTTCTTTATTACCACCAGTAGTTATGTCACTGGTTGTAATTTTTCGAAGATCATCCGCTAGAAGTGTCATTCTAGTCTCATCCATCTTCAAACTGTCTCCTACAAGTATTAGTATTTGCACCAGGTTCTCATAAAACTTCAGCAGAGATAGAAATAGTAGAAGTGCCTAATCCTCATTTTCAACTTTCACATCTATGTCTTTTAAGTCTGATGTGGTTTTATCAAACTTATTGATGTATTCCTGGATTAATAAGCCCTCCTCCATCTTGCAAGTATATAATTTAGATTTTAAGTAGATCCGGTTCGTTAGACTCTTTATCATGAAGGTACTTTCTAACTTCTTCCACACACCCGCAGTTGTTTCCTCTCCATCTACTAAGAAAGCTACACCCCTTTCAAGGCATAGGATAATCGACGCCCGTGCTACCAGATCCAGTTCCTCCCAGTCCTCATCAGACATATCCTTGTGCTTCTTCTCTTTCCCATCCAAAGCCTTGTGTAAATTTTGCAAAATCAATGTGTTTTTCATCTACATCCTCCAATAGGAAAAATCATTCTTCCCATTAAAATTTTCAATCTCAATTTTCTCACTTTGACCGATTTACTGGTAGACGTCATTTCTCCGTTTGTATTAACAAATCCATTTCTCTCAAAAAGCACCGAGCACCACCTCAAACTAGAAGCTACACCACTTCTAATCTGAATAACAGCTCTGATACCAATTGGTAGGGAAACGATATCACCTGAGAGAAGATCCCGATTATATTCACGAAGGAAATATAATCGCCGACAGGGATTAGCTCACGAATGAGAGAATCGCCGATATGGGTGAAATCGACCAAGCGAAGTCACGCATGGACCCTGAGATTAAGACCAAGCTTAATCTTGAGGGTGAATCTTGTAGATCTGAGAACCTACAAACTATAGCCAATACACAATAAACAACAAAGACACGAGATTTACGTGGTTCGGCAAACTTGCCTACGTCCACGAGAGGGGTGAGGGAAGATTCTACGATAAAGAAGAACTCTGACGACTTGTACAATCCACAAGCTCATCTAAAAGAAAAATAAAAGGTTTGATTTTTACCCAAGAGAAATTGACCTCTCTCTTGTAAAATCTCTCCAAGCTCTCTGTTTTTCTCTCTCTAGCTTTTTCTCCTTTTTCTTCACACCTTCACACCTTTCACACCCTTAACAAATCCTAGGTTTAATTCCCTATTTAAAGGGAATTAAGTAAGGATTTTTCTTCATGCTTGCCGATGTGGGTCTAATTAATTTTACCCATGTGGGTGGGCTCCCACCACGTTCACACTAATGGTAGTATTAAAAGGTATAAGACTCGTCTTGTTGCAAAGGGCTATACACGAGTTAAAGGCCTCAATTTCAATAGGACCTTTGTACTTGTTGCTAAGCTTGTCACTGTTCGATTTCTTCTTGCAGTTGCTGCCATCTGCAATTGGCCTCTGTTTTAGCTTGATGTAAATAATGCTTCCTTTCTAGATGATCTCGATGAAGAATTATACATGAAGCTTCCACCCAGTTTTGCCAGATAGGGGGAGAAGCGTATTTTTCATCTAAACAAATCTCTCTACGGCCTTCAACAAGCACCATGGAATTGGTTAGCTACATGCTCTTCAGCCATCTTAGAGGATGGTTTTGTTAAATCCAAGACTGACTATTCTTTGTTCACATCTCATTGTGGCATCTTGGTAACTATTGTTCTTGTTTATGTAGATGACATTATAATTACTGGTGATGATCATGCATATATGCTTCTTAAGAAATTTTTGCACTCAAAAATTCACATCAAAGATCTTGGCATTCTCAAGGCCTTTCTATGTGTTGAAGTTGCTCACTCACAGCATGGCAGTTACCTCTCTCAAAAGAAGTTTGACTTAGACATTATTTGAGATATTGACTCGCAAGGAGGCACTAATACTTTTTATTGAGAGTTGTTCCTTTATGTTGTTTAGTCCCACATTAGTTAGGGACAAGCCTCTTTGTATTTGTGATATTATAAATAACACCTAAGAGAGTGAACTAAATGCCTCTCTCTGATTACTTCTTTCAACATGGTATCAGAGCCACAATAACCCTATCTGTCATTCCTTGGCGATTATTTCCTTGGTGAAATAATCTCCTAACCCTACCCGTCATTCCTTTGGCGATTATTTCCTTGGTGAAATAATCCCCTAACCCCTCTGGTTCAAACCTTGTTTTGGTCCTGAGAAGAGTGGCAATTTCGCTTGGTCGATTTCACTCACTTTAGGCGATTATTTACTTCGTGAAATAATCCCCTTGATCATGTAGCCCCCCTCGTGTTGAGGAGATGAGATGAACAGGGGGTAAGGTGGATAATATTTGGAGACGAGGAAAGTTGAAAGCCAGATATGGAATCTAGATTTGTGGGATCGGTGTGAGAGAACCAAACACAAATTAGATCGATGGAGACCGGCACAAACCTATGGCATAACTCATCAAGAAGTTGAGCCTAGAGGATGTTTCAACTTTGATGCAATTCATGAGGATGACAGCAGGAGAACGCTCAACAAATCCACTGCCCAAGAAGGTGGAGCTTCCACCTATCGACATGAAGCTCGAAGGGCCAGCGACATATCTGAGTTGGTCGCGCTGGGTGAGATATACCCTTGCAGAGAGGAACCTGGAGGGATATCTAATGGGAGAGAAGACCGAACCGGCTGAGGGTTCCGCAGGAGGGGATGAGTGGAAGTCCACTCATATGTTGGTGTATATCTGGCTTCTCAATTCTATAGTCCAGCTAATTACAGCCACGGTAGATGGTCTTGAGAAGGTGCAGGATGTCTGGGAGAAGCTGAGGAGGACCGATGATGGGGTGGGGAATAACCTGAGGGTATTCCAGATTGAAAAAGAGATCAGCGCTACAGTCCAGGGAGAGAGGACTATACAGGAGTATGTCACGAAGCTGGAGCGCTTGTGGCTGGATCACGATCACTTCTCGTCCCTAGTAAGCTGCAAGGACCCTGAGTGCAAGGAGCGCGAGGCCTCTTTGCAGAAGAGAACCATGTTATTCCTTCGAGGCTTGACTCCATCATTTGAGCAGAGGACGGCGCTGCTACTAGCTCGGACGAAGATTCCATCCTTAGAGGAGGCAGTCTCGACCATGATACAGGAGGAGAGCCGTATCAGGCTACAGACTAGAACAGGTGGACTTTCAGGAGAGAAGTCAGCACTGATGGTCTTAAATCTAGGTAACACTGGATTCAGAGGGGAGACTAGGCACTGCTTTAACTGCGGAGAGGTAGGGCATCTGAGACAGATGTGCTCTAAGCCACCCAAGAAGAGGGACTGGGGTGGACATGGACAAATCGGAGGTCGTGGCCGTGGCCGTGGAGGACAGCGAGGTGAAAGAAGAGTCCATCGGGTAAATCTGTCGGTGGCAGAGGGGGAGGAAGAAGCTGATATGACTTTTATTGAGGAGGATCGAGCTCTCTTGGTAGTACTAAGAAGGAAACAAAGAGCAGTAGGCGACGTGTCTAAGGGTGCATCTACTGCTTTCTCTGGACGACACACATGCTCTCGCATCCATGACTGCCACTAGATCCACAGACTGGATAATGGATTCTGGAGCATCCAGACATGTAACTGGCAATGCCAGTGAGTTCTCGTCTTATACTCACCTGACAGAGCCAGAGAGTATCCAGATTGCGGATAGTACAGCACAGGCTGTGGTCGGTAAGGGCACTGTTAATTGTACAGGTTCTGTAACACTATCTAATGTTTTGCATGCTCCTTCATTTCCTGTTAGCCTGTTATCCATTAGTGCCATTATCC